>JAHZND010005524.1:0-10273 GCA_027744115.1 Acrocyrtus sp. NNG-2020
CTGTTCATCCGTAGTGAGTGAATAAAATTCAGTTTTTCATGGTGCGACACGCTGTTCCTCCAAATGACCAAAAAGGCCAGGGCAAGTCACACAAGCATCCCAGAGGATGGAGAACGAGGAGTAACATGGAAAGAGCCAGTTTCAAAAAAGAGTCTGCCACATCACGCCATGCAGAATAAATTGGGCTCATTGCGTAGAGCAAAGGGCGTAATAATAATAAAAAATGGAATGTTACGCATGAATATTGGAGGATATGTGTGCGTTTGTGTAATCGTAACTCTGTCATGCTCGTTTGCAAATCAGAAATTCCAGCCAAAAAGTTCATGCACCTCGAACAAAGTCTCAAAGCAGCTTTTTGGGGAAAAACAAGACAACAGTGCACGACAACGTGTATGAGCAATTTTTATTGATTGAGGAGAAACAAGTTGTTGCCACAATGAAGCGTTTCTTTATTTCGAATTTACATACCCGAGAAAGAAAAAAAAATTGTGTTGTCTGATAAGAGCAGCGTCATTATTATTCTTTAAAACTGTTAAATGTTCTTTAAATTTTGAATAGGATTTAGAGAGAAAAACTACAAAGGAGTGGCTACGGCTTTTAGCATGAGGATGTCGTAAATCAAAGAAAGATTAAAATTCCTGATGGTATATGTTTGCTACATTGGTGGCATCCACTCCACATGGCGAAGGAGCTCGCAGCAACTCAAGTCCTCCAACTTTTTCATTATTTCGTTGCCAGAGTTGCCGGGATAGCGGACTCTTAAAACTTCCGGGACACTCTTCCCCTCTGCGACCCGTTTTCCGAGAGTTTCCAGCATTTCGGTTCTAATTAAATTGACCACTTCCTTGGCGGCGTCTACAATGCTATGGAAGAATGGCTTGTTGCGGGTGACTAGAGCAAACTTGGGCTTCTCTGCTAGAACGGAGACCATGAAGGCGAGTCGGTAAGTGTACTCGTCGTGGCAATGGAACCCATCGAGAAAGGAACAGTTAAGTGGCTCCTCATCTTCCATCCACGGGTTGTAGTTCTCTCCGTACAGTTGGTAGTAAAGCTGATATGTCATTCTATTAAGCTCAGAACAGGTAGTGAGCTCGACAGGGCAGTAATGGTCGAAATCGTAGCGATAGGATCGATGCAGCTCCTCGATGAGTCTGGTGTACAAAGTGTACTGCTGGATGCTGGGCTTGTTGGTACATACGAAAGTACAAATTCCATTCTCCTCCAAGCTGTATTTTTCATCGGTGACGCTTCCAAAGGCAAATCCAAAGTTGAGGTTGGCTCCAAAAGTAGATTTAATCATGGACAGGATTTCGGTAGCGATCCGTTGCTTTAATAATTTATTCTTGTTGTCAGGACGAGACAGAGTTGTGGCACTGTTCCTCCTACTTTGAGATATTTTGATGTCTTTATCATCGCAAGAATCGGTTGGAGAGCGTGAGAGCAGATCGCGAAGAGGAATTTGCTTTACAAACAGCTCATACATAACCTTGGGGAGTAAAATTGGTAAGGCGATGCTGCTAATCTTGCCGCTTCGATTTGCAGCTTTGTGCAGAATGGAGGAGCCGCCTTTGCTATACCCTCCGTAAGCTACAGTTCCATTATCCACGTTGATATCGTGAATGATCTTATTATGCAGGACTATTCCTACCCCACCTTTAGCACTTCCTTTAGATTGCAGCAGCATCTCGTCGTTCTTACTCTGAAGGTATGCACACGTTCCGAACAGGGACACGTACATTTTGTTTTGAGTGTATCTCGAGTTTTCAAAGTAAATCTTGAGATCCTCCTCCTTGCTATACCCATACAGGAACATTATGGGGCCGAACAACTCAGAAAAGTTAATTGTTCCCTTGGCTGTCGATGCGCTGATATGATCGTAAATGATCGTGGGATGAACAACTCTATTCGCCAGATCTACACAGCCTCCGATAATGATGTTCTCTCTAAAGCTATCAATAACAGATTGCAGTCGCTGCAATTCCTCAATTCGGTGGATCTTTGCAAGCTCCATGTGTAAAACAGGTTTAGAGTGCTCAGCTGAAATGTCTGAAGTTTCTTCTCTTTTCAGCTCGTTCCACTCATTGGGCAACAGTTCGTAGAGATGAGAGACTTTTTCTTTAATCCTCATTAAAAATTTATCCATCAAGTTGTCATGCACAAACACGGCGTCCGGTCCAGCACAGTCTTGTCCCGAATTAAAAAATCTGGCGTACATAATTTCATTTGTGCTCAGCTCAAGATCTGCATCCTCCCCAACGACAATGGGATTATGGCCACTTCCATTGTTGATAAGGTATGAGTTTGGCTTCATACATTTTTTAATCTCATCTCGAGTCTCGTTCCTTCCCGTGAATATGATTAAATCTGCCTCAGACAGATAAATTTCCCTAAACTTTTCTCGACTTCCGCAGAATATTTCAATGTTTGGAAGCAGTCTCGGCAGATCCAGTATTGCGAAGAGTTCCTCCGTCACACCTTGTTTAATAAGCGCCGTGTTGGGACGAATTGTGACAGTTTTGGAGACAATCGCTGGCATCACAGCAAACAACAGTGTTGAGTACAATGGTAGATTTGATGGGAGGAAGACAGAAACTTCCTTGCCAAGGTAGGATTTCAAGTAGCAGCTCAGCAAGGATACATGTTTCAGCGTATACCTGCATCTCTCCACCTCGTATAAAGTTACCTGCCCAGGCTGATACGGTTTCAAGAGTTTAATTAGACTCTCAACCACAGCCTCATCGACAAGTGTCTTGTGCAACTTTTCACAGACGGATGCTGCCTTTGCAACATTGCCTTTTAAATTTGTCATTGTAGCTGTTTTACACATTACTTTTTGAGAAAACAAGAAGGAAAGCTCTACTTATTTACAGAAAGCCAACAAAAGTCTACAGTTAATCAACTCTACTCAGATTGGTCAGTCTACAAAAAAAAGAGTTTATCAAGTAGAAATTAGTAAGAAATGGGAAGTCTCAAAAGAGAGAAGACAATTTTTATCTCATACCCAGTGCCAACTTTACGTTCACGCAATGACAACTTTTTTAGAAGAGTTTTTTCTGTGTAGTCTCTTGAAGGTCCACCGCAACAGAAGCCCAGTAGTCCCAAAACTATAAAAGTTTAGCTGGAGTGCATTGCAGCGCGGAACGTCTTTTGTTTTGCCTCAGAAAAAATGTATAACTCGCCAGAGAAAAAAAAATCTCACCGCACTACTACTCTTCTTATCTGGTTTTCCTTCAACTTCTCATAAGTCATCATATACTAACCAAAAGAATGTGTTTTTCTTGATGGAGGCATGCACCAAATACATAAAATACATTTTTCTACGCATACAAATTAGCATTCCATACACAAACAAAATGTCTTTTGTTGTCGTTTTCCACTCGAAAAGATTAACTTTTTTTTATCTCCCAAAAGCAAGCACGTTTTCGATGGGGATGGTGGTAATATTCGACTACCAACTTCTTCTTCAGTTCTCTACGAGAGTGTCGCAATCGAAGTCACACACATTCGCTCACTTCACTCACTGCAGCATCAGCAGCAGATCGGCAAGGGAGTTACTAAAAGGAACTTGAGTTGCTTCTTTTTCTTGCGTTCCCCGAGCTAACATCAAAGTGCAAATTCCAGTTGTCGCGACACCAGAAGGAGGAAAAAAAGAGGAAATGTGTAAACTTTTTTTGTATGGAAATTTAAATGTATTTCGTGTCCAAGTGTCAAATTTCATGCGAGATTTCGCGTACGCGCCTCTCTCCTCACAAACTTAAGTATTTTAGCGGAGCAGCGCAGCGTAGCAATCTCGGTAAAATGAGGCTCTAAAAGAGGATGTTAGGAATGGTGATATGACAACGGAGAGGGAATTATTATGGCACTTTTGTTTGGATTATATGACAAAAATGACATGGAGCAGTGGAGAAGAGATGAATGCATGAGTCACACACACACACAAGCCACGTCTTTCTGGTCCGCGGAGATTTTTTATTATTTTTTTTACTTCAGTTCTCTACTCCACTCTTTTGCGTATTGTTATTATGACTGTTTCTTTAAACTTTGTTGTGAGTGACTGTAGAAGGAAACGCTGATTGCCTTTCCATATGGATCTCCTCATTCAATTCTTTTTTTCATGAAAGGAGGAGCACAAAACACTCTTTCACGGCATGAAAAGGAATACTTTATCGCCAAATGCTGGATCCTCTCTTTAAGCGAACTACTTGAGGGGAACAGTAAATAATTTTCTCTTGAGTGGATCTAATTGTTCACCACTAAAAAAAATGCTGGAGTTGAATGAGTCAGGCTTAGAAGAAGAAAAAAAAACTTTTTAAGAAAAAAAAATTATCCTCTACATTAAAAAGTGCAATGTCATGTCAGTTTATTTTAGGTAAAGTGCCATATTTGACTTATACAAATATGAACACTTCCTGACTACCTCCGGCTACAAATTTTCATTCCACACTGGAAGCGTTTTTTTAGCCTCTGGAGCTAATTAAAAAAGGATTAAAAATCGGATCTGAGAAGAGCACAAGACGGCACGTGCTGGACACCCACACCTCACCACAGATGCATGTCGACTGATCTTCAACTGCTAGAAAACTCGCATTTTGTCAGTCGAGATGGGATATGTGAGCAGTGAGAAGTGCACAACCACACATTTACTTAATAGCAGTACGCACGCTACAAAAAACTGCAACAACAGCGAAATACTACTAAGATGAGCTAATCTCCATTGAGATTACAATGAGCAGCTCGGCAGCGAGCACCGTAACCTTCCTTCGTGCACTGAAACTGTTGCTACTGCGGCCATACATATAAATTTTTTAAAGGAGGGATGCATAAGAACAAAATTTTTCTCATAATTCCTCGTGGTTATTGCCCCGTCATCATCATCAGTACGCTTTTTTCTACTAGTCAACCTAAAGAGTCGATACTTTGACTACATTCAAATTTGAACATTATCACTGTGAAAGGATATTTTACCTGCAGAAATGTTTTTTAAAAAAATTGCAGCTCAGAATAGTTACTACAAGATCAGGGATATAGGGAAGAAATATTCTTTCATTGCAAAAAAGGTGAATGTTATAGGAGCGTGTGTACCTAATCTCAATAATCGGGGTAGTAAATAGCAGTAATCCTAATGTAATAATGAAGCAGAGTAACATGCCTGCAAACATATTCCTCAATTCGGAATCCTTTTCCTCCGACTGATTGTTTGACTGGTGTGTTTCTTGACGTCAGGTAGTAATCGTCGAAAACAGGGTTTTTCTCATCATCATCATCGTTGTTTCACCAGCAATGATTTAAAATGAGTCTATTGTTGAGTACGGAAAAAGAAATGTATTGAATAGTTTGCATATCAAGGAATAATGCGGTGCGCAGCTGAACGGGATGATGAATGCTTTGAAGAGTCTTTTGCAATTTATTACAGAGTTGTTAAGCCTTTCAGCAAAGTTGTTACAAGTTCATGTACGTAGGTACTTAAGTGTGTGTTTAATAAAGTGACCAAACAAAGGCAGGGCAAGGTTACTCAAGGTAAATAGATGTCAGCGGAGAGCTGAGGCGGAAGCGGAATGCTACAAAAGCAAAATGAGGATTAACTTTAGCCACTCACTCTCAATAATAGGATTGAGAATGACAAAAGCACGTATCAATTACTAAAAAGGAAAAGGGCTTCAGAGAAGTGGCAATTCCGTCGCTAGATATCATTATCATTGTTGTTGGGGCTGGGTTTGTAATCAGTTTTTTTTAAAAAAAGAATTTGCGTCACTGGTGGATAAGCAGGGATTGATTTTGCTAATCAAGCGAGTTTACTGTGATTGGAGAATGGGTTCTATCGTTCCAGGTGGAGGTTGACGCTCTGTGATGTAGAAACGACTTTTGACGTCTTTGACGGTGTTATATAACAGATAAAATTTGAAATTGTAGAGTTGGCATTATAATCTCCAGTAATTAATTTGCGGTTGGAGTACGTGCCAGGTTGGCACTGGAAACTGCGTCATT
This sequence comes from Acrocyrtus sp. NNG-2020, assembly GCA_027744115.1. NCBI lineage: Eukaryota > Metazoa > Arthropoda > Collembola > Entomobryomorpha > Entomobryidae > Acrocyrtus > Acrocyrtus sp. NNG-2020. Next base: position 5,986 of record JAHZND010005524.1, read on the forward strand.
CAAAGGTGCATTGACAGTCTGATTTTGTTGGAGATAAGTATCAGTGAAAATTTTGTGGACTTGTCACACCATTAAACTGCCGACTCTATATATAAATTAAGTTAATTCGAGGTTAACTTTTTTTTATTAAGTGAAAAGTTTATAATGAATTGACCTAATGACACGATCTTTTCAAATGATTATGTGAATTGCTGCATTGCCCCTCCTTAAAAGGTGACCCGGATCAAATCAATTCAGCTTTTCATCCTCTTAGCGTGTGGAGTGAAACGTGGAATGGTGCATCTCATGATATGGAATTCTCCAAATCTACCTTTTTGCTACGAAAGAAACTTTTAGTACTTTTAGTGGACTGGAAAACTGATAACGTGATACTATTGTTCAAAAGTAGCAACTTCCATAATTAGCTTTATCTGAAAAAGCATTTTAGTTGCTTTTTGCTTGATGCAAAAAAATCCTTTATTGTACAAGTACATGTAGAACTATTTATTCTATTACAGCAAACACCAAAAGAAACAGTCATCATAAATGGGAATCACTTTATTTCTTGTATCATCGGAATCATAATATTTCTGCAATTGTGTTATGGCTGGAAGGATGGGTTAACTTTGTCGTGGAGTAGTTGCTAATTAACTTTTATCTCCAATACCTAAAGTTGCTTTTAGAAACGTGCTTCGCTTCGTAATAACTTTTGTTTGGCTATCAATAATATAAAATAGCTCATTTAAATAAAAACACGCTCCCTCATTGAAATTCTATTCCACAGCTAAATGCTTCAAATAAAAGCCCTTTTTTGAAATGGTAAATATTTGAGGTAGAAACCTAAAGCTACCGTGACTGGAACATTTACTTTAATGAGCAAGTTTTTTCGCCCTAATCTTACGGACTTTTATGGAGATTTACCTACGTGTAATCCTACTAATCATGTCATTGTCATCAAACAGGGCAAAAATGCATTTTTTATGACAGAGCATGACCAAATGTCCAAATCAGAAAAAAAAACTTCTCATTTGTAGAATTTCAATTTCTGCCATCATGAAAAAAAATATCCATGAGAAAATTTTTGTTTAGGATGAGTACAAAATGCTGGACTTTTATGGTGAATTCTTTCGTTACAGTTCCCAAAACTGAACCGCAAATAGGCACTTAAAAAGTATGCGGGTGGTCAAAACACTCAGTTCTATTTATTAGACTGCACAAGCAGAAAAAATTCAAAATAAATTACTTTGCGAACAGAAGGATGCAATATATCATTCGGGAGAGCAATATAAGTTCGCCGCATGCAAGGAGAGCGAATGCTAATTGCAAAAGTATAAAAACGTGAAGAGCACACGATGATGATGATGTTGTAAGCAGTACAAAGTTGTGAGTAGTAATAATAATATTTCCCCTCTCAGAATTCTTTTTTTTGCCGAAAGGCAAGCATTTGAAAACTCCAAAATATCCATGAAAAAGTCACACTGTGCTGGAGACGACCGCAATTTTGTCAACATTTTGCAACTTACCTCGTGCGCGAAAAAATACTTCAAGAAAATTATTTTTGTGAATGCATTCATTTTTTTCACGACTGGATGCAGCATTTCTCATTTTCCTTTTGTACATTTCAAACTAGAGATTCATGCTTTGAGCAAGGCTAAAAAATTTCACGGTACAAGTATGCGTGTGTGTGTCCAAACATAAAAAAGTTTAATCTGTGGAGCAGTTAAGTGCCGAGCAAATTAGCAATACGATAACTCCCATGTCCTCCATATCTACTGAATTGAATACATAATGCCAGAAAAGCAGTTTTTTTAGCTTGTAGATAAAGAATCTCTTTCCTGGCATCCAAAGTTCTCTCAAGCATGCCAACACGCTTGTCAATCATACACAATATCAGATTGTACTAACCATCGCTATTGTTTATATTACGTGATGTGAGGTAATTTCCTCAACCAGGTTAACAACAGCAACACACTTTATAAAAAAATTGTAACGACGAAGCGAAAAAAAAGTATTCTTGTAAAGTTCTACTTTTTGCGGTTGCAGTACTTGCAGTGCTTGCAGCTTATCCATAAAAACTAAAAATCTGAAGATTCCTGATAAAGCCACTTTTTTTTATAAAATAGGCTTGCACTTTTTGCAGTGTAGATGTGCACTCTGTTCTCTGTACACGCTCACCGCAAAAAGCGTGAGCTAAATAGAAAGAAGAAGAGGACGAGACTGTTCTATAAAAACTGTGAACCTTGCATAACCAATGGTCACAGATTTTTGTGCAAATTGAGTTTTTAGCTAATATATTCATAATTCTGCACAACAATATGCTCCCTTTTAAAAAAATGAGAACGGGACGTCCGTGACTGCAGAGAGAGAGCGAGTTTGTGACATTTCATCACTGTCAGAACAAGTTCAAGTATACACTTCACTTCTCGCTGTTTGCAAACATGCAATTTGCAAACGTTTTTAACCTTGGGAAATGGCTCAGAGAAGACTTACCCAACTCGCGTGTAGCGTGGCTAGTAGGGTTAAGTGAAGCGAGCAATTTTGATTGGGACGATGAAAATACATAATGTGAGAAACGAGATTACTTAATAGCTTCACAAGATCTGATTTGAATTTAAGGTACTGCAAACAACTAAATAAGAGATAGATAAGAGATAATTGCAAAAAAAATAGTATGCGGGAAAAGCTGCTAAAGCAAAACTTTAATGTAGGAAGTATAAATAAAATTGACCTAGAGTAACTGCAAAAATAATAGTAAATGAATTGGTGCATCCATAAAACTTGTAGAATTAACATGTGCATAAAGATGATGAAGTTGATAAAGGTCATGAATTGTCAGTTCTTTGAAGTTCTATAGGCATTGTTTGGGATTCCATTAAGGCTTTGCATTATTGTGTCACAGTTGAAAGATGAAAGAAAAATGGCTACCTTGCGTAAAGGCTGCACTTGAAGCCAAATATGAAAATGACCTGTGATTTATCATCGGTCGTGAAATTTAATTTCAAATTTATGCAGGAGTTAGCAGGCTACCTGGTGCGGTAAATACACCTCTTCTTCATTTGCCCCATTCCATGATGTAGGAAAATAAACGTACTCACCTACCGAATGAGCGAAATAGCGCAAAAGTGCGAAGACGAATGCCATTCCCATTTTATGTCGCATGGAATGGCTGTGAAATGATCTGTACAAGATCAAAAGTTTCCAAGAATGTGTAATGGCTTCTTTGGTGGCAGTTAAGATGCTGCTGACTTTTCTACATCTACAAAAAGTCTACCTAGTTTCTTCACGTAGATAGGACATGTAAAAGTTGTCGTGTTGGAAAGTTGTTGGAATTTGGAATGGGTGCACATAGTAATAGCTATCTTTGAAATGGGTGTGAAATCAATAATGTTTCATTAGGGTTAAAGATCGCGTCGTCATCCTTCGAGAGATTATTACATGCACAAAAATAACTGCAACGTCGTAGAATGAAGGAATGATCAGATTCAGGAATTCCACAGAATAATCTTTTTTTTCCTCCGGATGTCATCAGCCTATACCCAACTGGAGTCTACTACAAGCTCATGTTTTCGTTAGATTTGGAATTTTGTGTGTACAAAAATTATACAGTTTGTTTTAATTGGAGGGAGAGAGTTGACAAAAAGTACATAACATTTTAACTGGCAATTTTCCTGAATTTCTTGTTCTGTTGTGGTTGCCATAATCAATATTCTTAGCTCGTAGCTTGGGTAATGTGATTGTGGCAAACATTTTCAATCTAAATCTTTGTCAGATTCATTGGCGAACCTGACAACTTTACGAACGTCTTTCGATAAAACATGACTTGCTTCCGGTTGCCAAGATGATGCTGCAGGATGTGTATGTGTAGCAATTCGCATCGGAGCTCGTTCATTGCTCCAGTTTTTTTTATAAATTCTTAAATCACTCCTTTCTTCTGTGCGTGCATCTCTAGTGGAAAATGGTTATTAAATTATGTCATGTAAATACGTACAGTTGACGTTTTTTTCCTCACTGCTGAATAAATAGTGACCTGGTTGAGTTTCAGTGATGAGATCATTTTTAACTGTACATTGTTTACATTCAGCTGAGGATTTCAGCAGTTTAGTTTGGCATTTCATATATTTGTCTTTCCTTTTTTTAACTCTTGAGATCTCCTCTTGACTCCCGGAAGTCTAAGGACTCTATCCGCCAGGAATTTAGTAGTGAGGAATGCATAGATGAGGTTCAATTGTTATGATTACATATTGGAATTTAGATGACAGTGTTACGAACGATTGATCAAGGAAGATGGATGCCTGCCAAGTAGAAATTC
>JAHZND010005526.1:0-15033 GCA_027744115.1 Acrocyrtus sp. NNG-2020
AATTAATTGACGAAGTTTCCCTATTATATCTACTAATACAATTACTACTGTGAATTAATTTGCGAAATCACGGTTTTTTAATATGCCTATTAATATATTAATACAGGAAATAAGATTGTAGGTATGTCAATGTTCGTCCATTGGGTTCTAATCTGATAGTGCAGATGTAAAATGTACATAGTGAAAGACGCTATCGTGCATTAAAAAAGGAAATTATTCGTTGCCCACTTTAAGTAGCTTGAAATATATTTGTATATCTAAAAATAACAGCTAAGTTTTGCATGTGTCATTTGCATACATGCGCCATCCAAAGCAGAAACAGCAGAACTAATTATATTTTGCGCTTTGTTGCAGCAATATTAAGAGGTTTATAATTCTTACTGAATAGTCTTAACCACGACATGTTGGGCATGTGAGGGAGAAAATGACGAGCAGCACGTTCAAGTAAACTTGTAGAGAAGGAGACGGCGAAGTTTTGAAGGCCGATACTTTACAGCGGTGAAAACTATGATGGTGATATTGAGAACGATAAGCAGTATGCCGCTTACGAGTTGACTTGCCAGACATTGAACCTCTGCTGTAGTTGGTATAAGGGAGGAACGAAAGTCTTTTAAAAGAGTCGCTAACTTTTGAGACCAGGATTGAATCCATAGTCGATATTAGTGTTATCAGTCTACGACTCATTACTGCATCCTCCTTCGTGCTGTTTGGTAGCTGTGTGGAAAGCACACCTCTTTTCGCTAGGGTTTTTACATCAATCATTGAGCAAAGAGATAAGATCTTATCTTTTGATCAGTGCGGGAAAATAAATGAGACATTCTGATACAAGTAAAAGTATGCATATGCAAATTAAGATCTAATCTGAATATGCATACTTTTACTTGTATCGGAATGTCTCATTTATTTTCCCGCACTGATCAAAAGATAAGATCTTATCTCTTGGCTCTATGATTGATGTAAAACCCTAGCGATAAGAGGTGTGGTGGAAAGGAACAAAATCGGCAAATGTGTTGAATATGATGGCGAAAAAAGACTTATTTATGAAGTCCTAGAAAAGATTATAGAATCCCAAGGCAACAGGGCTGCTCTGCTTGTAAGTGGTTTGTAGTCTCTTAAGCATAGGAATTACTATACAGACCATCCTTAGTAGAAAAAATCATCAGTAGTTCAATGTTTTTCGGCTTTTAATATTTTCGCAACAAAAGTTATCAATAAGGGTTGCACGAAAGAGGTGTACTCCACGATGAATAAATTTTTGAAACAGTTTATGCGGCACATCTGGAGAAAATGTAGATTCATATAAGATTGAAACTATAAATTAATCAATTGTGCATCTTCAATCTATATACATATTGCAATAATATTTTCTCAATTAAGTAAAAATTAAATGCAACCTTTTCATATATTTTTGTCTATTATAACATAACTCAATTCAGATAGAATATGATCTGGTATTGAATTTAAAGGTACATATTGGCGCTCTCTAAATTTAAAGGTACATATTGGCGCTCTCTAAATTTAAAGGTACATATTGGCGACCAGCATGAATATAAAAACGAATAATGGCTAATTGGAAATGAACCAACAGCGATAGGACATTATGAGTATTATAGAGATTAACATTTTCTAAACCTGCACCTTACAACATAATATTAGATTATTTGCACTCAGTTTGAATTGTAAGACGATTTGGACAAATTCAATTCATTACAAAGTTCAGAGGGAAGAAAAGGGGTAAAGCTTGATTCTACAATTTTATTCAAATGTGAGTGCGTCATCAAGAAAAATGTTTTTTCCTGGTAAATTGCGCTAATATTTTGGCTTTCGTCGGGATTTTTAAATCCGGGAAAGACCACAAACGTAATAAAAGTACTATCTAACCTAACAATTATATTTAAATACCAATTTATAATGGCGATGTAATTAAACTAATGGGTGTAATGGTAAAGTCATTACATTTGGCTTTTTCTGTCGCTTTTAAAACTGCATAACGAACGAGTAACAGGGATCTGTTTTTTAGTTTAACAGAAAGGCTTTAAAACTGTTGGCACTGTTGTTAATATTTCACATATGGATTCCATCAACTTATATTATATCATTTTCTTTTAACATTCACGCTACCACGTTCACTTCTTAAAGATTGCTTAAATTTTAGTGCGTAGGGCGCACCACAACCGAAGATTTTAATATACCAGGAGCAGCATTTTTTTTATTCTTATTTTTCATATCTAGAGTCACGGCACTTAAAAATTTTATATATTTCATTAGAACACCGCCCTGTTTCCAGCATGAAAGTGTAGTTTTACTGGATTTTTATTTTAGCTTTTCTCATGGCTTTGTCTCAACTATTTGCTTTTAGCTACACTTTTTGGTAAAGCATTCTAAATAGCATCCAAGTGAGATTTATCCCAATTGTGTCCGTCAAGTTATACTTTATAAAAGTTAATTACGCGAAGCACAAACCATTTGCGTATATGCAGTTTATTGCTAGGTACAGTTGAAAAACATTCTAAAATGAGCATTTTCAGTATACAGTCAAGTGGGTGTTTGATATTTAGCTTGCGGGTGTGTAATAGCCTGATTATCTTAAAAAACCGGAACACGTGCCCTCTCGTAATGCTTTGATATTTCTGTCTTATTCATACTGGACCATTATATGTAAGGGTTGAATGCTTGAGTCTCTCGAAATATTTATACATATTGTGATAGTGCAAAGACGCTATTGGAGCACGTCTCTTATCTGTAGTCTAGCAAAGAGATCAATAAAATGGGAAGCGAAAAGTATGGGGAAGCAAGCATTATACTGGGGAATATATAAACCTTCAGTTTGATAAATCGATTCACAGTTTTATCAAAGGATGTACTAAGCTTTTGAGATAACACTGTTTGTTAAAATTAGTTGTGTATCGGGAAAAAATTATTCGTTTGTTTTAACAAGACTACTTTTTAATCACGGATAATCTTTACGTGATAGTTATACAGGTTTTCTGGTAAATGATGTATACTTCGGCTTAAAATGTAGTTTATATTGCCACTCAGCACTTCTTAATTAAAGCACGGTTAACTATAGGGACCGATCTTAGCAAGTAACAACTAAGCTCAGCAAGCAGCCATTGTGAATTTGAATCGGACTATTAGGTTTTTAGGCAATTGCCGCAGCTTCAGGCTTCATTTTAACTAGAAAACTGCAAACAGTTTTTAAACAAATATTGAACTTTATCCCTGTTTTTAAATGGCGTCCAACAAATCAAAAAATCTTTTGGCAGACCCACGTATTTAGCAGCTAACGGTACTCGTCTACAAACATTCGAACCACGAAACTGAAATGTAGATATGCATGTATAGGCTTAACAATATGTTCTTTGAGACAACACAGAATTTAAAGGAGAAATTTGAGAAGAAATAGATTGTTAACTCCACTTTTCTATTACGTAAAGAAATTTAAACGAAAATAAGAACTAGAGCAAAGGCTTTTTCCTTGGTTATCTTCGACAGCTTTCGCACATATATCGTTCAATGTGCACGAACAACAAAAGCCGAGCTCGATAGTGCAGTAGCAGCCTCAAACTTTCCAGGGTTGTTAGAATTTTGGTCCGCAAATATACTATATAGGCCTTTTACTGTTCGTACTCTTCCACACGATAGACTATTTGGAGAGCAAAGGAACAAGTGAACATGTACAGACGGGTTATTTTAGTGTACGAATTTACATTGCAATACTCCGATTGGCTGTAGGCAAAATTGTAATTGGTGCTTTCTCTTGCGCCTCCTACGCCTGCTGCAAGCTTCTAATAAATTTGGAATGTAAACATTAGCATTACAAGACTTTTTATGTAATTCAAGTTTTTACTATTTCTAAAAACTATTTCTAAAAACGTGAATCACTCAGGCACATCCTGAAGTGCATAAGCACATTAAGAAACTGTCCCTCCATGTTCAATACATCGGCCGTTCCTCAACTCGTGCCAAATTAAGGGAATTTATTAATGAACAGGAAAATTAAATAAATAAGTGCTGCGACTGCGAACACTAAGTGTAGCAGAGGTCAGTAATGGCTAAACTGGAATAGTAGAATGGCGAATCAATATATCAACATGGGAACATATTAGGTTTCGCTAAGATTTGGGTACCTCGATGGGCTAACTATAGTAACACGTACCTTAGCACGAAAGCCAAGTCGACTGGGTAACTAGACACTATTAGCATAGGGTTGACAATGTGTGCACTTGTGTAGAAATCCGTGTTCATGTAAAGCAATTTTAGTTCCACGTTCGATTTCTTCCTCAAACGGCCAGTTAAAACTTTGGAAAGCCCTTGTTCTGGGAGATCCACATAGGTTTTGAAAGACCAAATGAGAAATAGGGCCAATTGCTGCTACTAATTCGTATAGACAAAAAACGTAGAAATTGCTTTAGTAATGCAGTATTTGTCTAGAAAAGTGAAAAACAATGAGAATTTTCCCTGAAGTAGCTCAACGTTTTGTTCATAAACCAAAATGTTAATAAAATTGTTTGAGTATGATTTGAAAAACTAGTATAAAACCTTATCTTTCGATGAAAATGTAAATTTATATACTTTGTGTCAATTAAAGTGAAATAAAGTTGAATAATATATAGTACATTTTTAAAAAATCAGTAGCCAAAGTCTCTATAACTCTTCTTGTGTGATACGCACATTCCATAATTTTATGTTAACAACAACGTGCAAAAGCAAAAATAATCGCGTGTATTAAGCCACGCGACCCTCCGTGAGGAGAAAGAGAATTTTAGTTTGCCGTTATAGCTATAGCAAGCAGTAGAGAAGTTTAACACACGGAAAAATTTCTGCCACAACCCAAATATTAAAGGATAATATTTATTAGCTTGACCAAGCAGCAGAGCTGCTTACAAGGTATTGGTTCTGCTCGGCGTGCTTCCGACCGTGCGTCCGTCCAGTCACGTGGTCCCTCCTTCCATATAACATATATACTCGCTGTTACACACTGGCTCTGTTTCAGGTATCTTAGTCCGTTGCTTCCCTAACTGTAGGCGTCATGGCTCTATGGTTAGGGGTCCAACCTGGGAACGTGCGTCCCAAGTTCGATCTCTGTTTATGGGAATAGTTTTTGCTTTTTTTGCTTATTCCTTTTTAGCAGTGGAAAGGATACGCCGATTTCTGCCAAATTTGGTGCATTCCCTTGTAGTGTCACGGTCAACCAAACTACTTATTTTGGGCAAATTTAACCCAGGGGATGACACCAGGGGGTCATAAACAATAGGCATTTAGCATTTAAAATGGAATGTGGGTCAAGCTCATCTATAAGCCCTTATGAGCTTTTATTATTATTGTTGGGATTTCAAAGAAGTTCGCAGTCTTTATCCCTTAGAAAATTGTTTTCCACTATGATATATCATGCGATACTGTCCCGATGAAATCGCCGCGATCTAGGTGGTGAAGTGGTAGGCCAATACAGCTATCCAAAAGCCCGAGTAGGAACACAGGATGGAAATGCACAAAGTCTTAAACTCTACAATTATTGTTCCAACGACTGAATTTAAGCAAGAACTTTACTCTTCCAAGAGCTACTATTTTATTTCCGCCCAACACACTATCTTGAACAATGAACAGGAAAAGATGATTTCGGCTGAAGGCCTTATTAATTATTTTGAAAACTGTTACTAACTTTCCAAAAACTCCTCCAATTCCTCCTAATTAATCTCACCAAAACTGAATAATTATTTTTAATTGCAATTTTTTACTCTCGCCCAAGTATATACAAGTTGCCTTAGTTTATGGTCTTACTCTACAGAATCTGAATTCTTGAGTGCACCTGAATGCTGAATGCAATGCCTATCACTGAGGAGTGAGCATATAGGCTAAATTTACCTTATTTTTACTTGTTGAGCGATACCTCACTTTTCATATCGCCCATAAACTAATTACTCACATAAATCCTAACGGAGAACATGTGTTGAGGAAAGTCTACCTGGCTGCTTACTTCTATTACTATTTTACTTATTACTATTGAAAATCATTATCGGTCCTCGTTTGCCATCTTGGTATGTAAATTGAGGCAATGAATAGATAAACAATAACCTCACATCATTCCTTTAATTTTACCATGCATTCTCTTTAGATGAAATTGGCTGTAGTTTCATACCACTGTGCTCTGTAGGATATTGTTGTCAAATCTCGGCTAATTTACCACCGGAAGTCCGATGTTGTAGTTTCTGAACTAATTCGTTTTTGACATATTGTAGTAGTCGAATCAGAGCTGATAATCTAGCTTCAGAGCTAACTAAATGTAGTAGCTATTTGCTAAACGATTAAAAATTCAAGAAAGAAACAAATAGACCTTTGCTCCTTATCACGACTCATGAGAAAGTGAGGGGATTTGGTTTTGAAAGCGTAATTTTAGATAGAAAGGTGGACAGTTTGCAAACAGACGGACAATTTCTTTGGCTTCAATGTTGTCATTAGATTTTGCTTGTTAAGTGTAGCAAAAATAAGTGCATACCTTGCAATCTTAAGAGGATTATGATTGACCAATAGGTGATAAGAAGACCAATGGAACATTCCGTGGTATTTGCAAAGCAATAAATTGTATGCAATATGACTGGAACCTGCACATCGAAAAGGTTTCAAAATTGTATCATCAATTGCTGAGGATATTATTGTTGCAAAACTGTAGCAAGACTGGAAAGGAATGTATGTAGAAATTGGAGTACGTATATACTGCGAACGTAATATTGTGTAGCGGAAACTTGAATTGTACAACACCATGCTGCACTCACAAAATTAATTCTTTCTGTTCTCGTCTTTACTACAATAAAGATATACCTAGATGGTACTCCAGTGGCCAGTCTACTATTTATTTTAGTCGTATAGTTAACTACGTTTTTCGTTAAGATAACCTCCGAATAACAGAAAAAAGATCCTTGAAACTTGTATAAGTGTTTGGGTAGCTTTGGGCCAATACTTAATTTGCACAATATGAGAGATGAATGGAAGTGCTCTTGCAAAGTCAATGTAAAATGCATAAACATTCTTTCCACTTAACAACAGAAGGTCGATTGCTGAAGTAATTGATTGGCAAACGAAGCAAAGGTCACATCAATGCCAAAGACAAAATTTTCTCACCCTCGACCGAAAACTACTTCCGTGGCTACCAACAGATTTGCTTGCTTGCAGCAGCCTTTTCGTAATCGCTGCCCCTTAATCTGAGTACCCCGTGGGGCAATTGTGACTGCTAAGGATTGGACTCAAAAAATTGTCGTTTTTCATTGCGATCAAATAATTGCCTACGTGCTAGGTTAACTCGAATGCACGCTCCAAATTTAAAGTAATGGGCACCACCAATTTGTTCAATGTTGAAAAACCCGCAAAATCTTCTGCTCTCAGTCCGAAGGACTTTGCATTTGGGTGCAAGAAAAGCGACTTTGGAAAGCGTTGACTTTGGACGACTTGGACGGCCATTTTTGCTCTGGAAACGAATTCAACGAATGCTTCGCAATCGGGTTGTATTTTCTTTAGCATTTTTTGTGATAGGAGCAACCGTTTTTGTACACGTGTAGTAGACACCTAGATGCATTGATATTCGTTCACGCCAAATTCAAAAAATTTCAGGAAGGCCCTTTTAGGTCAGTGTTAAGAGAGTGTTAAGTGAATGGTCTGTATTATTTGCTTGCGTTGTAGTAGAAATGGAATAGAAATAGAAATCAAGGGTCGAGTCTTGGTGCACGTTATCTTTATTAAAATACATTGACAAGTTCAACGATAGTAATTAGTATGGTAGATATGCCAACGTTGAGTAGTATACATACAACGTTGACCTCAATTAGGGGGAAAAATGTTTAGCGTGGACAGGTACATATGTGTGCCCATTAAACGCGGAGTTGGAAAGTGGATATGGGAATGCCAAGATTAACGACAGTTAAAGTGTCCAAAACGCCTCCATGTAACGACCCAGGTTTCTGCAGCACATATTTTGAAACAGCTTGGACACCGCAATCATGATCCTAATACTGTGAAAATTGGAGTGGCAAAGTGCATGAATAAAATTCGAGAAGAATCAAAAGAGTCTGTGAGGACGCTTACAAAAACCAATAATTTAAAACGCACAATGTATGCAACCTTCAAACGGAGGAAGGAGAAAAAAGGAATCTAAATCCACACAGCAGAAATTTGCTTTCCAAAAATATATACTACAGACGCAAAGGGTGATAATTTTATAATTACCGATACTAACGCAGTTAAAGAACGCGTGATATTTTTTGGGATTATTGCAAAACTATAGCTTCTTTAAAGCTGTTCAGTTTGGATGTATAATAGAACGTTTAAAATTCCTCTGCCTCTGTTTCAGTTTTTTATTATCCATGGCTACGGAAACAATACATACAAGCTTATCACTTATACTCTGCCTTGTGCGAAATAGGACTACGTCAACCTATGGTACTATTCTGAGTCTACTTCTTACCAAGGAGCCTAATTTGAAACCGAATTTCATAATGAGTGGGTGTGAAAGGGCATCTTAGTAGGTTAACTTAACAAACAATATGTCAAATGTTTTAATGCAGTTAAATAGAGCTCAATAAGGCAATTTGAATGATGCCATGCTCATCTTTCAACGGCAAGGCGTTTTGGAGCTATAGCTCAAAACGTGCTGGCTTATTACAGAACATAAGGAACTACATATATCTATGTAGTATCATCATATTATGTATTTACCTTCCTATGCACAATGCCTAAGCATTCAGATACTGGGGGTTAAACGTTATGAGCTATAGTTCCAAAACGCTTTGCCGCTGAAAGATGAGCATGGCATCATTCGAATTGGCTTATTGAGCTCTGCGTTAAAACATTTGACATATTGTTTGTTAAGTTAACCTACTAAGGCATATTTTGGGGGAGAGGACCCCAATTTCTGACCCTCATGGTGCCCATTCGGGAAAATACTAATTACCATCGTAATCTACATCGTCGATTACCCCTGAAACCACCGTTGATTAGCCTCTATCGATGTAGTCGCAGAATATGTTTCCTCGTAAGTGGCTAGTAGTTAACGTACATAACATGGGCTCTAACACGTGTTATAACAATTTGTGTTTTGGTTTAGTAACTGAAGATTGACACAATTGTATTAGCCAAAGTTTACATTGTGCTATCACAGCATTGCTAAAATCTACGAAACCTGGAGCCGGCTAACTTAACCAATTTCGGTAGATCACATTAAAGGCCATACGTTAAATTGACTAACTAGGAAACATGCCCAAATGTCTGAGAGCTTTCCCGTTTTCATAATACGTTTCTAGGATTATTTTTTGCGTAGATTACGGTGGTGCTAACCAAAATCCCGAATGGGCAAGCATATTTGCAGGAGATGCAATTTTAATTACGATTACCCGAATATAAAAGTACAAATAAGCAAGGAGTGAGCAGTTATGCATACGGATGAGTAAAGTGCGAACAGTAATATATTATTCCAGCTTCAAATACCCCGTCACTTCTGGTATAGCTTCCAAAACTACCGCGAATATTTAAAATTTGAAACACAATGTTTACAATAAATGTTTTTATGCATACCGATATGGCATATTACATGAATTCATTTCGAACTACCTTTGATATGCGCTGTTATAAACTTCAAAAAACTGGAATGCTATTATAATTATAGAAAATGGATATTAATCCAGTGTTAGTCATTAGCGCGTTACTAGAAAAAGTTAAATTAGAATTTTCAGATTTCAGTGCTACCCGTGTACCAAACGAACTAGAACACGAAATCGCAGTTCTATTATTTGAAAAGTTTTCTGAAATTAGTACGGAATACGAGTTCGTGGAGGAGATACATAATATTGGTAAGGGAAAAGTGAAATTAAAGAGTAATTTCATAGAATTTTATAAATGATTTTTCTCTGGCATCATATCGCATTTTTATTGATAAAACTTTAAATTTGTCTGCTTGTATAGAACATGAGTCTGTCGATTTTCACACATCAGAGCTTTCTTCAGCACCATTGTTGCAGTCAAGTGAATCACAAGGATTTAAACCAGTAACCCAGCACTTGAAGAAAAAGAAACGTTTAACTTTGGAAAAAAAAGCTAATATACTGAAGGTCATTAATGAAAATCCACGCTGGTCGCTGAAAACCATTCGAAGCAAGTACCCTGCCTACAGAGACAGCAATTATAAAAAGAGATGGACGGAACAAATCGAAAATGGCGGAGTCAAGCAGGAAATTTTTGAAAAAATTCAGCAGCATGTCTATGATAATTTCTTGGAAGCGCGTTCAGATTTCAAGCCAGTTCATGATTCAGATTTGAAAAAATGGGCAATGCAGGGAGCTGCGGATTTTCCATTAACACGTGAAACATTTACTGCTTCGGATAGGTTTATCCTTAATTTCAAACCAAAACATCGTGTGACAGCTAGAAGGATTACGAAGCTCGTCCAAAAAGGGAGGTAATCAGTGAAGAATAACTACTTAAACGCTCGGAAGAATTTAGGAAAGAAATGATTAATCTTCAGGAATTGTACAATTTAACCGATATTTGGGACACGGACCAGATAGGATTTCAATATGAGTATGCTTCAAAAAAAACTTTATCGCATAAAGGAGAAAAGTATACATTTGGATCTGTATTTTCACCAAAAATAGAATGACTCACTCATACACGGTTCAATATATAATTAACGCGGCAGGAGAAATTGTTGGAAAAGCTTTTGTTTGCCTTCAGGAGCCAAACGGACATTTAGGACCACAAGTTGTGAAAAATATGTTCCAAGCTCCTAATATCTCTGTCACATGCAGTACTTCCGGGAAACTAACAACAGGACACGTAAATTACTTCGTTGAAAATGTAATTAAGCCTGTAATTTCCAATCGAGTTTTGTATGTTTTAGATGGTTGGACAGGACAGGTAAATCCAAAAATTTATGATGAAGCACCTGCGCTAAATAATGTCAACTTTTGTTTAAAAATTATACCTAGTTATTGCACTTCCTACGTTCAACCTCTTGATGTTTATTTTAGTCTGCAACTTAAATATTTTGTGAAAAGATTATATGATTATGGGAGTGTGTCTAACCATCAGGTAACATCTCGGGATGATATTTTGAAAATTCAATCCCTTGCGCATTTCATTTTGTCAGCTCCTATGTTCAAGTCCATGATTAGGTATTGTTGGATTAAGGCTGGATTAATTAGTAAAGAAAAAGAGGATTTTATTAATGTGAAAGATGCCTGTTTTAACTTTAGAAATCAAAGTTGTAATGTCGTTGATTGTAATGACAATGGCTTTCTTAAATGTAGTTGGTATGAACATGTTTTATGCTTTAAACACTTTTGTGTAAATTATCACTTGAATGAGTGCAATTCGGGACCTTATTTCAGCGATTGCAGCGAGGTGCAAGTATAAATTCAGTTTATTTTATTAATGGGATGTGTGCTGTAATGTTTAGATAATTAATATAATAATTTAGGTATCTAACGTTACTTGTATAGTTTCTATACCTTTGCTCTACATGTATATGTTCTGTTAGCGTAACCTCCACAAAATAGCTATTTCTTGTTTTGTTTTGTTACGAAACATGGTACGAGCAAATCCAAAATAAATAATAAAAATTGTATTTCCTGCAAATATGCTTGCACATTCGGGATTTTGGTTAGCACCATCGTAGTCTACGCCAAAAATAGTCCTAGAAACGTATCATAAAAACGCGAAAGCTCTCAGACATTTGGGAATGTTCCCTAGTAAGTAAGCATCATTGCAACAAAACGTACGGTTTACTTAATTCAATTTGTTTAGAAGCTTATTGAATGATTTATGCGGTTACTCTACCCTTAAATAATTTTCTTTATTACTCAAGCTGCATTTTAAATTATTAAAAAGTAAAAACCTAGCCGCCAGGAAAATTTCACGTTTTCGATGATTTTGAACTCCATTCAGATTTTGAACTCCGTTAAAAAACCACAAATGGCTTGCGTACCTGATATATGAGTTAAAAGAATTGAAACAAATATTATTCGTATGTATTGTCAAATAATATGGTTATATCCGCAAGCGATATCTAAACTTGCCAGCAAGTGAACTATATAAATTTAAAAAACGGCTTAACTGAAATTGACCCTGTGGCATCATAATTAATTCAGAAATGCAAGCAATCGTGTAATCTGGCATTTTGGCCACTCATTTTAGCATTTACCAAGGTCCAGAATGTGGTTTCCAGAAACATACTTCGACCGGAAATATGCTCACATTTTCTTTCTAATAAAGCCTTTTGAATAAGGGGCAGACATAATGTTCATCATATCATGAGGCACAAATGCCATACTAGTGTTTTGCACATACCAATAGGACCATTGGAAACAGCCCAGCATTATGTTGCAAGAATAATGATAAAAAACTCTGGATAAAGGATCTTCTTGCAGTCAGTACAGATCTTTTCAGTCTTGCGTACTCTTCAATCGGTGTCTGCTTCCCGAATGGATTTTTCTGGATCTACTCTTTGCACGGACAGCAATGGCAGTAAAGGGTAATGGAAAGGCACACCAAGAGAAAGTGAAGCTAAGCCAGCACTTTTCCCGATTTTTTTCCCGATGTTCTTGTCCCGTGTAGTGTTACAGTGTCCGAAATTCCTCTTTCTCTTCAATTCTCTTTCAAAAATTTGAAAAGCATGGATATTTTAGCTGTTAGCTTATCACTTTTATCTAAGATTTCCCCAGGAGTACAAAGTACAAAGACACTTATCTACATTTATCCCCATTTATCTACCTGGATAGTGTAACCTCCCTGGTATGGTAAATCAAATTCTCTGTGTATAACAACCCTTAGTGCACCTTTCTGTACTTTACTCGACGGCGTTATAAAAGTTTACTACACCTAAAGCTTCCTTTATTTGTGTTACTTTAAAGAATGAGGTGAATTTAGAATTGAACTGGCAATTGACTCCTCTAATCATCGCCGTGCATATAACAACAAAAGAGCAAGTGTACACAATCTTCAATCCTTCTATCTTCTTATTGGGAAAATTGAAGAGCCTGCCAGCCCGTGTCTTACTTTTTAAGCATTATGGTAAGTTATCTGCTATAAAAGGATGCAATTTAAAGTACCTCTATTATGGAAATTATGCGTACATAATACAACACCTATATAAGCTTATATAATTATTAAATTGGGTTAGTAAATATTTTGCCGAATTCCGCGGGGTTTCTAAAAGCCTATTTTCCCGTGCCACATATAAAGAAACGAGGTAAAAAGTCTTAGTTGTCTGTTGGGACGCGTTTTTAAAAGTTACAAAGCAATATTATGAGAAATGCTTTAAATTGCATGTTTGGGAGCAATACCTTACACCACCATTTATACAATTTTACGCTTTTTCCGCAATTAATTTCAATAGGGAAAATTAAATTTTGGAAAAGTTGCCTGGTATTGGATTTTTTGCCATTATACAAACGACAAATGCAAATGCCATACGACTACTTTTTCCCAACACGCAAAGTAGGTCTACAAAAATTAATTAAATTAAATTCATTTAAATTAAAAAGCAAAGATTAATTCCTGCCGATATAACCTATATAAAATGAAAATTGAGAATCTTGAGCCTTAAATGTTACGCCATTAAAACGTCTTTAAGTTAACTTAAGCAAAAACAGACTGGATCGATTTTGATCGTTCAGTTGACTATTTTGTTAATTACCAGAAACAAAGAACCAAACAAATTTGCAATTTTGAAATGGTTGCATTCGCAAAGACTGAAATGCCTAATAATTTTGAATTAAGATTTGATTAAAGCTATTCATCAAAACCGCTTATTAAACAGATAGGTAGAAAACGTATGCCCCTCTATGTTTACCTCTTTTTGTTTCAATAACTGAGAATTGCAGGCAACGGTGACCACATCACAATTGGATTTATCTAAATTTTCTATTGACAGCAGGTATCTCATCTATATTTTGGAAAAATGTAGCCACGGTGTTTTGCTTACAAGGAGGGCTCCACAACGGGAACTTTCCGAGATGCCACCTCGGTATTGAAATATAGGTAATCGAGGCTCCTGATTCTGGGTCTCTGTCTTGAATGGTCCTTGCGACGGACGCCATTGGAACCCAAAATATTTGTTTTCGAGGTTTTGTGCTTGTGAAATGCAGCCGGAAATATGAAACTTTAAGATAATGTGAAGGTATAGCAAGCAGGTATTTATCAATAGTGATTCCATTGAGAAACGTATACTATAAAACAAAATTGTCAGCAATAATGCAAAGAGCAAAAAACAACGAAGCATACAATTTATGAGAGTCGATTGTTTATAGTTAGGTTTCCTTTAGATTTAATTAATAGCCATGGTTACATGTCGTATCTATTGCATCTTTTAGAATAAAGCGATGACCCTGGTGTCGTTCTCGTGACCTATTTTGCACATGCCATATGTCATGAAAATCACTGTAATTGTGCGAAACAATCGGCTAAAAATTCATGTTTTGAATTCCAAAATTCGCGGGAGCCATTCAAGACAGCTACACGGATATTATGAATCAGAAACCTCGGTTATCTATATTTCGATACCGCGGTGGGGTATCGGAACGTTCCCGTTGGGTACCTCTCCTTGTTAGATTATGAAAATAGACGTGAAAAATCAAAAATTTCAATCAAAACCACCGTTAAAAACAACCTTCAAAATTTTTCGTATTAATCCTTAATATAAACAAATCCTACGTGTGATAGAAATAACACAAGCAGTTAGCAAACACATTAGTTTATGGCCTGCAAACATTAGCTTCACGGTATTTCAGATCAGGGTCGGCAGTTTTCAGTTTTATCACGCTCTAGAGAACAAAACTTATTTTTCCAACTTCAATTTTTATCAAAGGAAGAAGCTTCAGTTGAAACAACTCTGTTAAAGTCAGATTACGGAAAGTTTCTCGTAATTTCAAATGCCAACGCTATTATTTTTTATTACTGCATAATGGAATTATACAGCGTGAAAAAGGTTTCCTGTGTGAGTAGCAGTACCTTTTCATTAGGGCTGTATTTAAATTACCCCCATGACCATTA
>JAHZND010005527.1:0-11768 GCA_027744115.1 Acrocyrtus sp. NNG-2020
GCCCAATGCTGAAATAAAGCTACATAAATTTAATGTTTTAACTTTGGTGAAACGTGGTTAACTTGATTCTAATTTTTATTTATTAAGCAAGTGTATGGGGATGATATGCATACCTATGCACCTACTACCACAAATTTTACAATGTTAATTCAGGATTGGATTTCAGAAAAACCGCATCGTTCATTGGGGCTAAGCCCCGTGTCAAAGGTTACAGGACACACGGATTGTGACATGACACGATACACTAGTTAATAGTCTCAGAATTAGTTCTAAGATGAATCCAAAAGTCGCCAATGAAAGGCCAAACCATGCTATGCTAAGCACCACTATATATTCCTGCTTTTCCGGAATATTCAGTGAGTCCCTCTTTGAGGTGTAGTTCCTAGTCTGCGACAGCTTCAGTACTTCAAGAATGTCCACCCATCTCTGGTACATTCCGGACGACTTGAATCGTTCCAATCTCTTGATGACAGTGGACGGAAATACTCCAACGAAATGAAACATAAACGAGCGACTTATGTACGTCTTCTTGCTCACGTATGCCTCAGCGGGCATCCTCTCTCGGGCAAATTCCTCAGCCAGATTCATTGGCAGAAATAGTGCCGCCTTCCTTTCCTTCCTACAATCCGTCACGTTTCGCTCCACCCACTTGCTTTCCACTTTCAGGTACTCTTTCTTCATTCTTCCCCCGTGAATCTTTGCATACTCCTGCAGTGTCAGATTGTAAGGGGCAATTAGATATGACATCATTTGTTTAGCAGGTATCCAGCGAGTTTTGTTTAAAATTTGTTTCATCTCCTCCAAATCCTCGATATTGTAAGTACGATTATCTTTGTGCATGAATATTTCTTTGAGATAAGACGAGAAGTCTATTGCCATGGATTTACCTTTTAAAATGTAGGCACCATACGCTTCCTCTGTCCACTTTTGATTTTTAGTTAATTCTGAAATAGTTTTAGGGTTTGCGAGTTGGTAGAAAGTTTTTGTGTATGGCACCACCTTATCTTTAGCCAACTGCTCTAAAGTATCATATAGCAAAGGTTTGGAGGGTATCATCATGTTGGAAATATTTGTGTGCCGATAGCCATTACTAATAACTGCCACCCCGAGAAGAAACATTCCAAGTGGAATGTATTGGGCTCTACTGCCCTCAAGAATTTTGCCAGTAAGTGGATCTCCCTGTTCCACCAGTGCTTTCGCAAAACAGTGCAAAAGATAAATGTGAGACGCTGGGTGTACTGATCCAGTGAAAAAGTGAAGCAGTTTGTGAGATTCCGTTAGGGCGAGCACAAATAGCACTACTGCCACCCAGACCATCCAGTCGTAGACACTTACGAGTTGGTCGAATGGCCTCCGCTCCGTTCCTCGGGTTCCGCAAACTATAATTTCAAAGTTGTTGAATTCATCATTAAGCCACATTGGATTGTGCAGCAGGCGTCCTAGTCTAATTGCAACGTCGATGTACGGAACCAGCGGACTTCCAACTTTGACGTGACTAGTCATCCTTTGCCCATTTCTGCACCAATGATTATCAGATCCTGCATTTTTGTAATTGTGTTGTGAAAAGCATAGCTAAAGTTGCCAAAAAGTGTCTTCAAAACTTCCATCCAAATATAAGGCAGTTGATCATAGAATTTTTCATTGCTTCCAAACGTGTTTCTGTTTGACAGGTATTGGGAGCAAGGATCAAAAACATTTTTTATTTGAGGATAATAATGCTCAAAGTGGATAGCATAAAAGTCCCATTTATTCCAGATGTTTGTCTCAGTTTCCAAAATAATTTTACGTGTCAGCTTCCTGTCTATATTTACTAATGAGGTGGTGGCATCCACATCCTGCTGCGGAGTAGCTGGTGCCATGTAGTCAACATAACTCACTTGAAGATATCCGGATCTCGTCTCCTTCAATTTGACCAGCAAAAATGCAACATTTCTCCCATGTGGATAGAAGGATCTATAGTCGGCTTTCCGTGTGAACATTTCATCTATCCAAGTTGCTATCAGTGGCTGATACTTCTTAGCATCCTTAAAATTAAGATCCCATGCTGGCAAAGAAACTGCAAAGATGTGCAATGTTGTGACGCTGCTTGGCACAGCTCGAGAAAATTTAAAGCTAGTTTTCTCATAGTTAATGATTTGGGAGTATTTCAACTTTTTGAATGAATCTTTCCGTAAATCCCTACTTTTTTTGTCGAGTGTTGGAGGAAATAGCGTCAGAGTCATCTCACAGTTCCAAGGCTTGGAGCGTATAGTCAAATAAAAGATGTGTATTTTAAAGCACCAACGTTTTAAGTATGGCCACCAAGGGTATGTTGGGCAACTTTTAATTGGCTCCTTGGAAGTGGGAGCTCTTCTGTCCAAAATCCACAGTGGGTCCGTAATCTTCCCATTTTCCATTATTAAGATAGGTGAGGACTTGCGAGTAATAATGGGCCGAGTTGATGATGTGAGGTGGACGCCGAGGAAGTTTCTTACTATGAAGAGACATCCGCTTTGTTCGAGGTTAGAGAAGGCTTCTAAATCCACAGGACCGTATGGGGCTCTCCACACGGAGAACATATCTTTATAAAAAAATTTAACTGTCTTGTCATTCGAGGGCAGACAAAGTTTAGTGCGGGATTCTGTGCGCTTAATAATATTCCAAATGAGGATTGCAAAAATTAGCAAGGATAAAATTTTACAAGTTTTATTATTGTTTTTCATGATGCTTCTGTATTGAGTAATCTGTTTTATAACAACCAACTTAATGAATAAACAACTTTTTATCTTGAAACGCTTATATTTTTAAATGGTAGTGTACTGTCGACTTTGAATTTAGAAGTTGAAGTTTGGTTGACTATTTGACTACCGAAACGAACTTTGAAACGCCGTCGCGCTTAAAACTTCAAGTACTTTCCACATTTCTTTTTCCTTATAATAGACTTGAATTGGTCGATGCTTGAAACTGCTCACAGTCCTAGGCATATAACGTTCCATGGATGACAAACATAAAAACTGTTGAAAAATATTTTCGGGACGACTTGCCATGAGACAAGCAGACAAGACATAATTATTCTTAGAGCATTGAAGCAAGTACATATATTTTCATCAAGCTATGGACATGGAAAATGAATTACGAGGAGCAAAAAGTTGACGCAATAGAACCACGTCAATCCACTGTTGCGGATCATATATGTGCACACGTACCGTAACGCTGCCGGTTATGTATCTCACTTTTGCAGCCAACAACTACAGTTAGATATTTCTAAGCAAATATAGGACGCTATAAATATAAATATAAATCGGACGCTTAAAAATAAGTCATGTATGTTCGTTCCAACTTAAGCAAATGTTCTCTTTAGCACATCATATTATAGCAAAAAATATAAAACTATAATTGCAATTTGCAAATTTTAGTAGACTATTTAGCTATTAAGATACTCTGCTGTGCTCTCGCCCAGACTCTAATTAAGTACTTTCTACTTTTTACTATAACTGATTTGAATTGGCCGGTGTCCGGGTGTCCTATGCTCAAACTCATTGAATTTTAAAATACCAATTACTTTGAACAGCACACATTTTATAATATAATTCTTAGAGCATTATGCATTGGAGAAAAATTACATACATATATTAACATTTATAGATCGCAAACTCGCCAAGCTAAGAATTATGTAAAATGATTTAACTATAGGCTTATTAAACACTGAATGGTTCGAGAACAAGATTATCAATAATTGAAAAGTAGATTTTATAAAATATAAAGTGGCCGCGTGGAAATAACCATGTCACTTGCGCATAATTTATGTACATTAAATTCGACTAAGTAGTCCATAATTATTATGATACACCATTAATCATCAATCGCTGTCACTATCCTCCTCCTCCACCTCCATCATATCATCCGACGACCTATCAGAATCTGACCGAGCAAAGTCAGTGTTGGATTGATCACTATCAAAATTAATGGATGGGGTTTCACTGCCGTCGTTGCTATCATCTCCATTCTTAGTTTTCAGTCGACCATAAAATATTTTCAGTTTTGCAGTCAATTGGTCCATATAATAGGAACTTATCTGTTAAAAATAATATTGTGCACTGACAAATGACGGGTAAAAGTATATTTTGTAGTTTAAACTCGAAAAAAACAATTCAACGAACTCTGTCAGACCTGCAGAGATGCCTTTTGAAAATCCCTTGAGTCCGGAATTACCAAGTCTTTCAAGCTCTCCATTTTTAAAAGAATATAGTGAGCGGATACGTCTGTTAGAGGAGCGCATCGACTCGGGGATGAGGTCACCACTAGCTTTTTGAGCTCTATAAATGAAATATAATAAATTTACACCAACCATTTTATATATACACCACCACACCTGATTTCAGCAATGATAACAGTCAAATAACAACCATTTATATTTTCGTTCGATTTAATCTACTATTTGTGAATAATAAAACTATTTTAAGTAAACAAACTCACTTGTTAAATTTAGCAAACACGACCTTTTTCGGACACCTTCCAAATCAATCTGCCGAAAATTGTTATTGTGAAGCAGAAGTTTGTAAATGTCCATTGAAACACCGCACAAAATGGCGTTCACATCGAAGTCGAAGTCTATCTCAGAAAGGGACACATGAAGCTCTTCAATTTCAGTATAGAAGGTGCATACTGATGATAAAGTGTTTAGGTTTGTGGCATCATAAAGACACATAAAAAGTTTCTTCACGTTAGGAAACTTTTCTGCAAACACGTCCATGGCCTCCTGCTGGCAAATCTCAGTTGATAGATGTAGTTCCTCCACAGAGCTGACAATTTCTCCTGGTTTAACTAAAACTGTATTAATTAAATTGCATAACAGTTTATGCAGTTTTAATACGCGAAGGTTCGGAAAAACATCATTAATGGACATATCTAGAGGAAAAACTGTGTCAAATTCCAAAATAAGGCTTCGTAGACTCTCTACTCGAGGAAACGTCTTCGAAAATATACGCATAGAGCATCCATTTAGTTTTAGGGTAGTTAAGGATTGGTTTTGCGTATAGAAAAAGTCGTTAACTTCTTTTTTGCCATCAACGGGTTGGGGTTCAACACTCCAAGAGCGAACAGAGAATTTTACAAGTTTTAATTCGGACTCGGATAATGCAGTAAAATACGGAGCCGATAACTCTTGTAGACCAAGTCGTACATCTTTCACAGTCTTTGGAAGCCACTTTAATATTTCCGGCGGACATATTCGACTTCCTAAATTCTCACGTAATCCAAACACTTTCAGCTTTGGAGCTGATCCTAGGAATTTTATGATAAACTGTGGAATTCCTGACTGATTGCTTATTAGTCGCCCGTGTCCCATGCTCAAGTCGATTTCAAAAATTGTAGAGCCAAAAGATCCAGTGCTCCAATTTGTAAAATGAATTTCTAATTTCTCCAAGCTGATCAAGTTAAGGTTCATACGGTAAACTTCTGTAAGCGGAGGATATATGTGCAATCCAAAGTAAAACTTCAAGGTCAGAGCGTCCGGCCCGATTGTCTGAAGAAAATTTTCAAACAGCTTGACATTCAACGAGGACAATATATCCCGCTTAAATGAGTAGCAGCGGTAAGGGATGATAGAACTCCCCTCCATTGTTTGCATAAATTGCTGCAACCTTGAATCAGATCTGTCCTGGTCTAAATTGCCTTCCCCAAATGTAATCTCAAATTCACTCTTTCGAAGGGCCTCTGTAGCTCGTTTGTTCCAGATTCTACAGACAAGCCGAAATTTAGCAAGATTGGTAGCGCCATTGTCTTCAAACACAAAATTCTCAAAAATTGTATCCAACACCTGTCAA
This sequence comes from Acrocyrtus sp. NNG-2020, assembly GCA_027744115.1. Lineage (NCBI taxonomy): Eukaryota > Metazoa > Arthropoda > Collembola > Entomobryomorpha > Entomobryidae > Acrocyrtus > Acrocyrtus sp. NNG-2020. Next base: position 5,805 of record JAHZND010005527.1, read on the forward strand.
GATTCAAGTGAGGTTGCGGGCGATTAACTTCAATAGTTGCAATTTCAATTTTTACATCAATTTAAGTAATTTACAGTTACGTTGAAGTAGAAGCACGTATACAAATTGAAAACATAAAACATTTATCATATTCCTTAAAATAAACTTACGTGATCAATCATTAGTGCATGAATTCCGGGTTCATTGACAGGTTCAGGCAGACGCATTTTAACATTCGTCGTAGACTCCCAGCCTATTTTCCTTTTCTTCACTGTTTTTGTATTAGCTCTACAGTTCTGAGTGTCACAAGAGGTCGGCGGATTTAAGTCACTATGATCATGACCACCTGCAAACTATCAAAAAGAATGACCTATAAAGTACTCCGTTCTAATTCAAATATTTTCATCGAGTCACAGTCGCACAGAAGAGTTCTGCTTATAAAATTTGTATTAATTCTCATCCATTTTAATTAACATTCCTTATTGTATTTATTTATCAATATTATAATATAATCCCTACCTCAGTTAATTGTAATTTGTCAGGTGTGGACGCGCTGTCTTGCGTCATCTTTTTTTCTTTTGCGGAAGACCACTTCTGTAGGCTTTCGAGCAGTCTTTTCTTAAGCAGCTCCTGCATTTTCATGCTCAGCTTATCGTAAACATTTGCAAGTTCATTTTCCAATTCAACTCTCTCCTCTAGTAAATTTCCGGTCATTTTGTCAAACAAATTAGGCGGAAGTCTCCGCTGCAACTGCTGGAATAAGGTCTCCACCAATTCTTCATTATTGGCCCTGGCTAGTTTATTTAATTCATCTAGATCCCATCCCATTTCAATTTCGGCTCCCGAGTCGACATCACTAGTTGTTGCCATTGTTGACATTATTGAAAGTCTGCCTGTCACCTGTTCCACTCTCTCACAGTCTGTTTCCCTACCTAGGTAAAACCAACAAGATAAGATAAGCCTGTTGAGTAACCATTTTTCGTTAAAAATAGTATTATTTATCTGTAAACACAAGTAATTAATAGGATAAGTAAGTAGCCAAAAATTTGAACATTTCATACTGCCTTTTTTCTCCTTCATTTACCCAATTTTAACAACCTTGTACTCGAAACACACAACAAAGTTATTGGTTATACTTTTTAAATTTCGGTTAATTACTTACCAAAATTCACTTACTTTCCAATACTGCCTTCGAATTTAAACTGGTTTGACTGACATTGGCAACACTCATTGCCAGTTTACTTGACTTGTTACTCGTTTTTTTAATTTTACATTGAACAATGACAAAAAGTACAGAGAATGTTAACATAAATCACCTGTTTGCTTTGCCAATCTACTCCCACACTAGACCGCTGCTCACTTCCCAATCATAGACAAGGTCGTGATTGGTGGAATTTTCTGTTTTCTTCCTTTTCCGTGTGCTATACCATGCATGTATGCAATGTAATGCTAATGCTTCGTCGTCCACAGAGTTAAAAAAAATGTGTTCAGTTCAGTCAAAGAAAACGCAGAACAAAGACTAAAGACCAAGATAAATTGAGTTCCCGATCCATTGAGCAAGAATGAAGAAAGGGCATTTACAAAGCAATTGCAATGATTTTTATTTGGTATGCCGACCTTACAAAAATAATTTATTTTGGAAAGAATTTGCACAATGCACAATTTGCTAAAATATAATATGACAAACAATAGAAAACGGTCCTTACCGATTTTAGACTATTTAGACACAGATTTTGATTTTAGTGGACTATTTTTAGCTACTAAGATGAGTAGCTCTGAACCTAAAATATTAAAGTAGTCTCTACGTTTACCTATTTGAATTGACCGGTTTCTTTTGCTTATATTGCTCAAGAAGTTAATTAAACTATAAAAATTACCATGAACGAATAACATTTTATTATAACGATATACCTATATTCCTTAAAGCATTGTGTCTTTGAGTATGTAAGAGATATTACATTGTCATTTACAAATCAAAAACTCGTGAAGCAATGAACAAGTTAGAATGTGCACATCCATATTTATTTGATCTATGGTCTCGTGCTGTACCACGTTTTAGAGTACAAAATACTTCTTACAGTAAAATTTACATTTTTTAAAAGCAATTAAACCTCATAGACGATTATAGCCTTCAGCATTCAAAAGTGATAAATTTATTTACAGATTCATTGGAAACTAGATGACACTAAAACCAAATCAATCATTGAAAAGTAGACCGTACAAAATATATATACATGCCTAACGTGTAAAGTAGGCGCTCACGCACACTGCTCAGGAAATAATCACGTCACTTATGCGCACAATTTACGAGTTGTAGAAATACATTAAGTTTAAGTTGTAATTAAATAGTCCCTAACGCTGCGTCATCAATCACTGTCACTGTCCTCCATCCGTACTAGCATACTATCATCCGACGACAAATCAGAATCTGACCGACCATAAAGAAAGTCGGATTGATCATCATGAGAATTATTGGAATGAATTTCACTGCCGTCACTACTATCATCTCCTGCAGGCTTAGTTAGGGGTCGGCTGGAAAATATTTTTAGCTTTGCAGTCAGTTGGTCCAGATAATAAGGACTTATCTGTTAAAAGTTAAAAATAATATTGTGCACTGACAAATAATGTAAAAATGCCATCCTTCAATATAACGAAACAAAAAAGTAAAAAAGTTCACTACATATACCATATTCTCTTTCAGTCTTAAAAAATGACATTTCAATACCTCTGATTCCGGAATTACTAATTCCTTCAAGCTCTCCATTTTTAAAAGAATGTGATGAGCAGATACGTCTGTAAGAGGAGCACATTGATCCGCAAATGAGGTCACCACTAGCTTTTTGAGTTCTATGCACAATAGTCATTTCTAGTTATAGTTATAGCTATTATAAGTACATAAATGTACTAACTTTTTAAGTTCAGCAAAGACGGTCTGTTTCGGAAACCCTCCAAATCGATCCGCCGAAAATTGTTGTTGTGCCTTAGCAGTTTGCAAATCTCAAATGAAACACCGCACAAAACGGCGTTCACATCAAAGTCAATTTCTAACTCAGAAAGGGACACATGAAGCTCTTCAATTTCAGTGTAGAAGGTGCATACTGACGATAGAGTCTCTAGGTTAGAGTTATCATAAAGACACACGAAAAGTTTCTTCACGTTAGGAAACTTTTCTGCAAACACGTCCATGGCCTCCTGCTGGCAAATCTCAGTTGATAGATGTAGTTCCTCTACAGAGCTGACAATTTCTCCTGGCTTTACTAAAAGTTCATTCATTAAATTGCATGGCAGTTTATTCAGTTTTAATACGCGGAGGTTCGCAAAGACATCACTTATGGACAAATTCAGACGGCGAATAGTGTCAAAATCCAAAATAAGGCTTCGTAGACTCTCTACTTGAGGAAACGTCTTCGAAAATACACACATAGAGCATCCATTTAATTTTAGCGTAGTTAAGGATTGGTTTTGTGTGTGGAAAAAATCGTTAATTTCTTTCTTGCCATCAACGGGTTGGGGTTCAATACTCCAAGAGCGAATAGAGAATTTTGCAAGTTTTAATTCGGACTCTGCTAAGGCAGTAAAATATGAAGTCGATAACCTTTGTAGACAAAGTCGTATATCTTTCACAGTATTTGGAACCCGCTTCAGTATTTCCGGCGGACATTTTCGACTTCCTAAATTCTCACGTAATCCAAACACTTTCAGCTTTGGAGCTCCAGTTAGAAGTTTTATGATAAATTGTGGAATTCCAGTTTCGTTGCTTAAAAGTCGCTCCTCAGTGTCAATTTCATAAAATGCTGAATTCTTAGAACGGTAGCTCCAACTTGTAAAATGAATTTCTAATTTCTTCAAGCTGATCAAGTTAAAATCGGTACTGTGGATTTCCAAAGGGATAGGTTGGCGCAATCCAAAGCGAAACTTGAGGGTCGCAGCATCCGGTCCAATCGTCTGTAGAAACTCTTCTAGCAACTTTACATTAAATGGCGATAATATATCTTCCTTAAATGAGTAGCAACGGAACGGAATGGGAGAGCTCTCCTTCATAGTGTACATATATCGCTGCAACTTTGAATCAAAATCCGATTCAAAATTGCCTTCCCCAAATGTGATCTCCAATTCAGTCTTTCGAAGGGCCTCTGTAGCTCGTTCGTTCCAGGTTTTACAGACACGGCGAAAGTTTGCAAGATTTGTAGCGCCATTGTCTTCAAACACGAAATTTTCGAAAATTGTATCCAACACCTGTGAAGATTATATTGAGGGAGTGTTGCAATTTTTAGTTTTTACATAAATATAATTCATCTACAGTTCAATTGAAATAGAACTAACAAATGAAGATCTATCCTTAAAATAGACTTACGTGATCTATCATTAGTGCATGAATCGAGAGTTCATCGACGGGCGCAGGCGGACGCACTTTAACATTTGTCATAGATTCTCCGCTTGTTTTCCTTTTCAGTGTTTTTGTTTTAGCTCCACTGCTCTGAGTGTCACAAGAGGTCGTCGGATTTAATTCAGCATGAGTACATGCAACCTATAAAAACAATGATTAAAAAAAACTACATTCTAATTCAAATAAATAATCTTTACAGAATAACATTAATGCTCGTATTTATCGAAATTATAAACCTCAACTAATTCCAATTGTTCAGGTACGGAAAACTTCTCTTCTGTCATCCTTTTTTCATTTGCTAAGGACCAATTCTGTAGGCTTTCGAGCAGTCTTTGCTTAACCATCTCGTTCATTTTCATGCTCAGCTTATCGTAAACACTCCCAAGTTCATTTTCCAATTCACCTCTCTCCTCTAGTAAATTTTCGGTCATTTTGTCAAACAAATTAATCGGAAGTCTCCGCTGCAACTGCTGGAATAAGGTTTCTACCAATTCCTCATTACTGGCCCCGGTTAGTTTATTTAATTCATCTGGAGGCCATCCCATTTCTTCACCTCCCGAGTCGACACCAGTAGATGTTGACATCATTGAAAGTCTGCCTGTTCCACTTCTTCAATAATTAGGTCTATTTCGCAAAAACCAACAATTTAAGATAAGTCTCTATTGAGTAAACACTTTCTGTTTAAATATTATTTTTCTTTAAACGCAAGTAATTTATAGAATAATAACCCAGAAATTTTAACATTTCATATTGTCTTTTCCTCCTTCATTTACTCAATAGCTATTGTAACCCGAAACAATAAAGAACAGAAATATTAATTGTACTTTTTAAATTTCAATTAATTACTTACCAATACCAAATGTTGAGTTACTTTTCAATAATAAATTTTTGAATTCAAACTGTATTGACTAAATTGGCAACATTCAATTTCAGTGTACTTTGCTCGGTTTTACATTTTACATTGAGCAATGACAAAAGTAGAGAATGTCAACAGAAATCACCTGTTTGCTTATCTACTCCCACACTACAACTCTGCTCACAGCCGTGCTTGGAGTGGATCGGATTATTCCTTCTGCTGTCTACTGTATCAATACCATGCTTGCATGTGAGTTCAGTTCAGTCTTTGTTCTGCTTTTTCTTTCCTTCATTGAGCAAGAGTGAAGAAGCCAATTTAAAATTTACTACAAAGCACAATAAAAATTATGTTATGAATTTTATACATGATTTTTATTTGGTACGCTGCCAGGCGAAAAATAAAATGATTTTTTGGAAAAAAAATAAGTGCACAATTTGCTCATATTTGGAGGACTCACGGCTAAGGCTTTTAAGCCATTCTGGGCTTATAAGCCACATATTGGCTTATTTTTTCCTAGCGCCAAATTCAAATGTGGCTTAAATTTTGGCTTTTTAGCTCTTCAAATTTCAGCTACTCCAGAGAGGCTAAAGTTGCATATTAGCATGGCTTATTTATAACAATTCATCAGAATTAAGTTCAAAATGATTTTTTGTGAGATTTCTGATTTGCAAATGAAAATTTTGAAATAACTATTATACTTTTTAGCACAAATGAAATTTTTTTCGCAGCATATGTAATAATA
>JAHZND010005528.1:0-17346 GCA_027744115.1 Acrocyrtus sp. NNG-2020
AAGGGGAGAGCCGTTGCCAAACGTAGATTACGTGTGTGTGCCAACTAAAACGGTGTATGACAGGGTCATGGATGTGTGACTCTTACAAACTGTCAAAAAACTGATTTTTCCTGATTTTGCGTAAGACGATAACGCAGTAGTACATACTATAATGCTTATCACTTAAGGAAAGAGTGTAGGTGGGTGGGGGATATATGGCTTTACCTGATTCCTCCAAAGTAGCTCCAATAATGACATCAAATTTGCCAGCTAAACTGGTGCGGAAGGTAATGCGTATACGATTTCTTCAGGTAGCGTTGTAATTGTAAAGGTGGTCGAAATTTTTTTCTCCTCCTGAAACACTTTTAACTGTTATAAAGATGCTTGGAGACCTTCAAAAGGTATATCACTTATCACTGGTTGGCATGCACAAAAACCTTTTTTCTTGTGTCAGGTAGCATTTAGCATTTTAAACCCAGTTCCCAAAAACTAACTTTTCAGTGTTGATGAGGATCACAAATCAGGTAGTAAATATTTCACCAGGTACGAGCAGCAAACCGCACACACTTTTCTTTCATATTTCCGAGTTAACTTTAATCACACACTGTTACACTTATTCCGCCTTTTGTATCAATCACCTGAGTAATTATCAATTTTTATCGCTTTCAGTTTCCCCCAAAAAAGAAATTAATTTGGTGAATAGCTTTTGAAGTAGTTAATTGCTGTAAGAATCAAAATAATTTACAAATCTGTCACTTTCTTCCTTTTTTTACTATTTGACAGCTTTTTCTTTCCACTTTGCATTTCCCTTTCGCGAAATGAACTGGAGTGAGTAAAGCTCTTCCTCTCCTTTCTCTCTGCATGTCTGTTCTGCTCAAGCACGTGTAATGTTTTGAGGGAGAGCTAGTAAAGCTTGGCTTAGTTTTATTCCCAAACTCCCCGGCTCTCCGCTTCCTCTCCTAAAGTCCGTTCCACTGCATCCACTTCAGCAAAGTACATAGAGTAAAGCTGTGCTCGCTCACTCGCACACACATACACGACTAAAAACGATGACGCCATAGAGTTAATGGCGTCATCATTTGCGTCACACTCCCTCCCCAGCAAATTCACACTTTTCCTTTCCCTTTTCCGCTATGCTCTTAACACAGCGGCGGAGAAGCACCCACTGTGGGGGAGGACGAAAAACTTGGAAAATCGGCTTTCCCCCAGCAAAACAGCTTCTGCTGAAAAAGCAGAGGATGTGCTTTTCCCAGCCCGACAAGGAGAAAGCTCACACACTTGGTTAGTTGGCTATACCCTTTACCTCCGGTTTAGCCTTGAGAGTGTCGTCCTAAACTGGATGGATACAGTTTTATGGCATCACAACCTGAGAGTGTTTATACCAGAGAAAACTTCTCTTCTTATGTGCTCTTCTTACCTCATCGATATCCTACTTTGCTCATACTTAACTCTGGTTTCTCCTTGTTATTGGACTGGAGTCCCTAGGCATGTACAGGGAAAAAGCTACGGCATCAATTTTTCTAAAAGCACTTCACAACTTACATATTGTTACATCGCAGAAATTCGCAGATCCCCAGAAATCCCCACCTACTCTACGCCCTTGTACGGAACTGCTTTCCCCGGCTGGAATATATTTTTTTCCTCTACGTTAGAACTAGCCTTGCTACTGAGAAAGATAAAATATGTAATGCTGGACATGCTCTGAAGGTTACGCAGTGCTTTCTCTCCGTCTCTCAACTTTCCTTCCGAGGAATACTAGTGCTAAGTGCTATAGCTGGAACTAAAGTCTCCTTTTCTGTCTCTGGCGCTTCCTCCCTCCTATATCTCCAAAATCTTATCGCCGCTGGGAGTTGCTAGCAAATAAAAAGGAAACAGCATAGATTTCTGCATTTATCCGTGACGTCATTGATCTTGATGTCGTCATCGTTTACATTCCTTCTTCTCAGTTACAGGTAGAGAAAGGCACTTTGAGCAATCCTCTTCATTAGTGTGTCCTTTTCTATGAGCGGGGATGGGAAAGTTAAGTGCCACTTTTAACATGAGAACTTTTTCTCTCTTTGTGAAACGAGAGGAGGCGTCGATTGTAGCGGTATAATGGCATTAAGAAGTACATACTCGAGTTAGCAACTGACATTCTCCTCATTTTTCAAAGCGCTTGTTTGCTTTCACGTTTTTTTAAAGTTTCGCGTAGGCTTCACCTTTTCAAATATTAATGGAAAAGGTTACCCTATGCAAAATCAGTGAAAAGTAAACAACTTTTTTATGACCTATCCTCCTTCTAGCGCTTTCATCACATTTCTTTAATTAACCCGTCGGCGCAGAATGTGAATTATCTGAGGTGGCATTTATGATTCTCAGAATGTCTTTCTTCAACTTTTCACCTCCTCACTTTTCCGTTTCAAAGGGCAGCAGTCACCGTATCAAAAAGGTGATGTATCACGAACCCGGCGCCTGATTTCTTTGGCTCACGAGGCTTCTTATTTTCATGCCATTTACTTAAAGTCCCGGCTGCACATACACAAACAATAAAAATTGTTTTGGTCAAATAGTAATGCCCGTTGACTGTGGTAAGTTTTTCTTCAAGGACTGTCTGCTAAGTGGACGCATGTGGTGAAAATGTGACGGCAAAAGTTTGCGGGCATGTCCATCCCATAATTTATTTATTCATAGGCATGCCAAAATGCCTATTTTTATTGCTACTTCATGCTCGCCAAATTCAGCCCGTGGGAAAGTCCTCCATCCATAATATAGATCAACAGAAATAATTTATTTGCATTTACATTCCTGTACATAACATGTCATCTTCATATCACGTGAATCCAAACTGAGCTCCGTATCCTTCATTCCCCGCTTTCCCAGGTAAATAAAAAAAGCAATTTTGGATTAAGAGAAAAGCAAAAAGAAAAAGAAAAAAATAAGAGCCGAGCTTCGTGCTTAATGCATGTATGACATGTCTGCCTTTCTTCCCTAATTATGTCTTTTTAAAATAGCTCACAAGAACCATTCATGCTGCTTACGAACGCGTGCTATAATTACGTCCTTTGATATTCCTATCTTCCTACGTTAGCACAGGTAATGACGAAAATCAGTTGCGAAAAGTTGGAACAGGAATCAAGAAAACTACGTCATTAAATTGGTATTGGTGGGAAAGAGGGCTTATTCCAACAACTTCCAGTTTTGTAGCAGTAATTACATGTAAACTCTCAAAGATACTTATGATACAGGTAGGAGGCTTGCTAATTTGGAACTTTTTGAAGAATGGGATGGAGGTAGTAAAGCATCAGAGGAAGGATACATAAATTCATTCCTACTCCGCTTTCTCTTTTTTTTGCTGTCGCATTTTAAGGGAAATAACGTAAGAAAAAAAATGAGAAGCGAGATGAGAACTCCTTCTCGAGAAACTGAATGACAGCCGTGTGTACGTGGTATATTGTACTGTGTAGCTATTTCATTCAACTTTTTTTTTGAATTTTTTATGAACCGGCAGCCAATATTTTCCCTTTTTGTGGCACTGCCTCTCCCCTCTCTTTGTATCATTTTGGAGTAGGAGATTGCAGAACCTTTCTTGCTTTCTCCACAGTTTCCGCTTCCGTTCTCTGTATTGATGACGTGAATTTGGTTGATGATGCCTTTACGCTGTGCGAAAAAGTTCAAGCCGGAAACGGGTTTTTATATTGGTTTAAAAAGTTTTGCTCTTTTTAGTACTCAGAATCAAAGAGCTGATGACGTATGACTATTCTTGTTACCTGTAATTGGGGAGATATATTTTAGGATTTCCTGTATGCGTCAAATGTCAAAAAAAATTGTCAAAAGTATGACATTTGCTTAATGTCAATATATCCTTAAACGAATGTAAATGCCTATCTAGTTCAATCCAGTAAAATTCAGTGAAATCTGAAAATCAGTAAGTTTGTTTATTATAAGTCCTAAGCTCCAGTTATTGTAAATTCCTTATTGCCATTTTGAAATATTTATACAATAGTAATTAAGCCTGCAATAATTGTACATATGAAATGCACGAATCCAGGCATCATGAACCATGGAAGTAATTAGGTATTACTTAATTTAAGCATGACAGCCACCGGCCACTCTTGGGTTATCTTAGGAAAACAAAAATCAATCAATCAATTTTGTCCATAGGACTGGAACCTACGTGCATTCCTAATAATCTGCGTCGGTACTTGGATCGGAACAGAAGAGCTGTGATTTCAGTTTTACCGTGTATATCTGCCATAGATTACCGACTAGATAGGTAGTTATCATAACATTACTGATCACTGGGAATATAATCTTGTTTAATGAATATACTTATTGAACTACATTCAATAGCCAATAGGGCAATAATATCCCGATAATAATCAGGGTTGAATATTTGAGCAGAGAGTTCTGAGAAAATGAAAAGTATGAGTAACTGCATATAAATTGGCTGTAGATGAGATAATGAACATTTTACGAGCTGTCTTTAAGCTGTAAAGTTGCTAATTTTGAAAGGCGAATCCTGGAGAGATTTTTATTTTTTAAAATGGGGCGAAAAATCAACGTATTGGTCTACTCAACAACCATTCTTGTGCTTTTTGGATTTCCAGAATCCATTAGCTCAAAAGGTAATCGAGAAGGAAGAGCTTGCCGTGCTGATTTCTCTTAATGTAATATTTTTGTCATCTCCTTAAATCCTTTTTAACAATTTACTCATTGAAATACTTTAAGGTCTGCCTAATGAAGAGCTTCAGCGAGCAGGCTTAGTGAAAAATGAAGATAAAAATCTAATGGAGTGTAGTTGTATTTGGGACGATCCTCAATGCTGTGATTTTTGTGAAGGTGTCACCGGATGGACTCGCCCTGATCAAACCTGTCCTACATGTCCAACCGAGTCCACTCCTACGGAATGCCCTATATTTACATGCCCCGATTTCGAATGTCCTACTTCCACTGAGCCCACTACGACATTTTGCCCAGAAGTCACCTGTCCAGAATGCGAAACATTTACTACTTCCATGGAATGCACGTGCCCAACATGTGCAACTGAAACTCCTCCTCCAGAATGCCCTCCTGAGCCAACATGTCCCCCTTTGCTCCCATCGACAACCCCGGAACCTTGTTATGAGGTGTCCTGTCCAGTATGCACAGACCCACCTCCAACTCCTTTTCCCCCGACGACAACAAGAACTACGGCTCGCCCCGTGCCACAATCCGATCCAAAATTTACAAAGACCTTTTACCAATCTTCCGTTTCGTCATGGCCAATAGCAGGGACCACTCTCAGTTTAGGAATTAGTGCCAGTACCCCGGACAATGCCACCCTTCACTATACACTGATATCCAATGTTGACTTTCTGGTGCTAACTCCCACTACAAATGACATCCTTTTCACTAAGAACGTTGATGATGGAGCTTACGTGGGTCCAAACAATGTATTACTGGCAGAGATCGCAGCAGCTATCACAGGGCACGAAGAAAGAACTGGAAGTGCCACTGTCGCTCTTATTTTCCCTAGGCCACGAGCACCTCAGAAAAAATAAGCGAGTTCGCTATTACAATTGGCGATTTAAATTACAACTTAAAAATATAATGTCCAAGTTGATTTTTATGTAATGCAAAATTCAAGGATGTAACATTGAATTAGTTTAAAAACAATGGTTGCAATAAAATTACAAAACTTTCATCTGCAATGGTACGTAAATGCCAACATTTAGTTTTTCACATGAATTCAAGTGCCAAGCTGCCTAATTCAGTTTTAAGGTTATCTACTCCGTCCTACAATACAAATCAGAATTGTACGCGTGAAGATCCAGCTCCCAATGTTTGTGGCCGTGTTCAGCCTTTAAAATGCGACAATTCAATGGAAATCATTTACAGACCGTTACTCTATTTTGTTTGCTTTATATTAGCAACGCCAATTCGCTCATTGTCAGAGGGAGAAGGTATGATAGGCTAACAAAATTGCATTTTTAAAACTACACAATGACAATTGTAATAGTCTTTTTCTTGTTCTGTAGATTTATCTGATGCCATGAGTAAGCAGGAGGTGAAACTATCTTCTCCAAAAGACCAAAGCTGTTGTGACTCATTTTGTTGCAAATTTTGCTGGGCAGCTGCCGAAACTGAGACGGAAGCTTCCTGTCCTCCATGCCCCGATGAGCTTGAAATACCTGCTTTGAAAGAAACTAATAGAGACAATTGCACGCCTACAGTTTCACCTGTAACAGAATGTCCTCCTGTTTCCTGTGATGGAGCTCCCACACAGTTTCAAGCTCCATCCAACTCTGTAGAAGTTAAGCAGGCCCCTTCTTCAGCATCATCAACGGCAGCAAAAAGTCGCAAACCGTTAGCACCAATTTCAGGGCCCATCCCAAAATTTTCAAAAGCGACCTACATCGCTGTCCTTCCAGCTTGGCCCATTGAAGGAACAACAGTTGCCATTGATGTCAATGTGAGCACATCGGACGGAGCACCCATTAAGTATAAGATTGTGTCTCCTTTCAATTTTCTAGTCCTCTCCCTAAGCCCTAATGGAAGATATGACATACTCTTCACTCAGAGCGTTAATAGGAGGACATTCGTCGGCCCAAATGATGTAATGTTACTGGAAATTATTGCGACAGCTGCAGGAGATAGTATGAGATCGAACAGTGCCACAATCGCTCTCATTTTTCCCTGGACAAAATCAGTCAAGAAGAATTTGGAACATCCAAAGAATGTATCTAGCGAAGAGTTATCAAGTGAGGAAGACATGGGGAGAAATGCCTCATCTTATCCAGGGATTGAGAAAGCAGTCAAGGTTAAAGGTAAAAGCCTGTTCAAAAGCTGAGTTTTAATTGGTTCATTAGCTGCCGTCCAATAAACGTTGGTTGTCACCTTCTTGTTCTGTTATTTTTCATGTTATTTTTTCATAAAAAGGAGAACTCAATTAAATTTGAAGTTCGCATGATGAATGTTTTTTAAATTTGGCAATGAGCTTAAATAAAGAACAATGTGATTGTGAAAGTAGTAACAATACTCACAATACAAAAAATTCTTTCGAGGACATGACCTTGTATGCATTAAAGCATCACAATTTTCTTGTCATATTTCTTAAAACAAGGGGAATCCCAAATTGCAAATTATTGCTATTAATTATGGCTGACATAAAATCAACATTAAATTTTGCATCTTCTGTGCATTAAACAACGAATCAAGAAAACATGGTGCCAAAATTAATCTTAGCTCCCATAGTGGTACCCCTTCTGATTTGTCTCCCTATTATTTCCAGCTCTGTAAAATTCAGGAACTCAATTACAGCCTGTAAGTTCAAGGCAATAGTTATAAGTGCAACAAATTATTATTTTACAAGTATTTTGAGCAAAAGAGGTTTTTGTTTTTAGATGAAGTTCATAATATCTCTGCAATGCCTAAAGAGCAGGGAGATTTAGCAATAGGGCAAGGTTCAGACTCTCCTGACGGAGGTCCTGTTCTAGAAGTGCCACTCCACCTGGTACAAACAGAAGTAGAAGGTGACCCTTCACAAACTGAAAGTAAGCGAAGCAGCGACTCCATTCCAAAGCCTATCGACGATGTACAGCTTTCTCCAGTTTCTCGTCCCGGAAGACAGAGCTCATCTTCCACATTGATGCCTCAGTTTTCTCAAACATTATATCAAACTTCCTTGCCTGGTTGGCCCTTAGCTGGGACAACCCTTCACTTAGGAATTATCGCAAATTACTCGGACCAGTCGAGTATCAAATATCGTCTCGAATCACCATTTGACTTTTTAATACTGTCAAACAATCAAGATATAGTTTTCACCAGTGATGTGGAGGAAGGAGCATATGTGGGCCCGAACAACGTGATGCTCCTGGAAGTAGTGGCGCATATACCCACAGACTCCAAGAAGGAGACCAGAGCTATCATCGCTATCGTATTTCCACTAGGAAAGGAAAAAGATGCTCCAAAGGGGACAGCCAAAAGCAAAGATGCTGACTCAGCAAATCTTCACACAGCATCCCATCATCACGACACCGGATAAACAAAATGTCATTTTAATTTAACCAATTTAAATGTCAATAAAGCCATCTTTTCTCAGCAATTGTTAATGTCAAAACGTTTGTTTCCGTTTTCATGTCACGTGTACTACTTGTCCTACTACGCCTACCTGGAAAACAAAACGAAAGTTTGACTTACTCCGTTACCGTCACAGTACGGATAGGGTTTCAATTAACTTCCTTTTTGTTTTACGCTAGCACAAGCTCCATTTCAATACATGGAAATCTGCATAGGTAGTTTCTCGCTATCAAATCAAATTTCACTGGTATGCGTACGTGCGTAGGCAGGTGTACGTACACTGGGAGGCTGCGATATAGCTCGAGTGTAGTGTAAGTGTAATATGACTCCGGGAGGCACGCACGACTTTCTGGTATTATCTGGATTGTAAATTGTAATTCAATAAGTCATGAGTTTTTCTCCAAAACGGAAGTGTTTTACATAATAATACACGTAAAGTCTTTATTTCCTTTTTCCATTTTGTCAGGAAAACATACTATAATTGACAATTATTTCCTTTTCGTCATTCTTACACAAATCATACGAAATTTTTTTTCTCTTTCTTAGTCCTCCTTAAAATAAAATACGCATATCGGTAAAAAAAAACAAATTATTTGCTCCTCATACATTTTCCCTTTTTAACAACTGTGAAAAATATACTTAAAACGTTAACTATAAACTTTGTATTTTATAGCGTATTTTTCAGCTGCTCCATCCATTCCTTTATAAAATCTATTTCTATTTCTCGTTTAATATTGCATAGTAAAATTTTTCTTTATTTACTTCGAGCCATCTAAATTTATACTGTAGAACTCTGACCCTTCTTCGGGTGTTTTACTGAACTCATCGCGGCCAGACATAATATTGTAGGCACTCACTTTCGAAGACGTAGGCACAAAATTATTTTTACCTTAGGGCGTAATAATATCATTGTTAGAATTTATTTAAATACGATTAAAATATCTCGCGTTAAGGTATAAGGCACTTTTTAAAAGACATTTCGTTCCCAAAATGTTTCTGTAGCCAGAGAAGAAATGTAGAAATTCAGACTCAGACAGGGAGTATAACTGTTTTTAAAGCAAGTTGAAAATGAAATTAAGAGATTTCCACTGTAAAGTTTTCACCCTTAGCAGTCACTATATTAAAGTTATGTAATATCACTATAAAAGTACAAAATATTTGCGCATACAGTCACAGTTGTAAGGACGATACATATATTGTAGATTAACTTGAAGCCCAAACGGGAGTATAAAAAATTTACAATAAAAAATGAGCATTATCGATTAGAAGTTTCCTTACAGCAAAAAAAGTTTTCTTAAGAAAATAAATTATACAGAATTGTATAAAGTCATATAGGTAAACTTAGGACAAAACATTAATCACGTACTTATATAAAAAAGGTTATGCCAAACTTATAATAATTATAATTGTCATAAAATTATTGATGAATTACGTGTTATATGGAGTAACTATATAAAAGTGCATAGATAACTTGGTGGCTTGTATGCTTTTTTTTACATTTGACTATTATTTCTCCTAGGTAAATGATCGTAGATTCCTGCACCTCGTGCGTGAGCATCTTGCATAGCCATCTCTGGATCTCTCCAATTTTGCTGAGAGTTCCGCCTACTCTGCTGTACTGCGTACAGCTGAAGTTCTTCATCTGGCAAGTAGCCCTATAAGAAGACACATTTTTTGTTATCATAAAATCCAAATTACAAAAATTTAATTTGTGGTTGCTGTTTTGTACATGTGTATTCAAATCTTACCTGATTCATTGCCCCTCCTGGTCCAACAGGCACACCTCCATGATTTCCATTGTTGAAATCAATGCTGGTTACTTTTGGTTTTGGGGCCTTTCCCCTGTTTCTGGATGCACCTGAGGCTGGATTCAGAGTTCCGCCATTTGGCGTTCCATTGTTCATTGGCAAGATTGGTCCCTTCAGGGTTTCCATGTTCGACTTTTTGCGTTCAGCTCCAGAAGTTCGCCTCTCCAAGACGTTGCGTCGCTCCTTGAGAGCTTGGAAGGTTACTTGGAAATCCTGGCCATTGAAAAGTCTTGCTTGCTTATCGGGAGCTGTAAAAATAATAAAATTAATACAGTTTCAGCTACATAAAACTCCAAAAACGTAAGCCGTAAACATTCATCAAACTCACAGTTCAAAATTTCCTTGAACTTTTTCTCAAAGGCCACATCAAGAGTTCCCACTTGTCTCTTATGATTCTTGTTTCTCTCCAAATTATGAATGGTCTTTCTTCTTGCAACATCTCCTGGAAGGACACCGCCTCTAATACCGCCATTATCGCTGTCTCCATCCAGGTTTTTCAACTTCTGGAACTTTCGTATCAACCGCACCCCTTCCCTTTGTACTGCCAAGTCCTTACCACTTCCCACATTGTCAACTTCCTTGGTGCAGCCAGTCAACTCGGTGGCGGCAAGGATGTGGGACAGCGTTCCAAAACGATGGAACAACATAGCACTGAACTGAATGATAATAATGAGACCGAAAAACCCTACGAACACCAAACCAATGGGCTCCAGTTGAAGATATTCTTTGTGGATTATGGGAACCTGCAAGTCATTAAATTATAAAGAAAATTAAGTTATACTCGATATCCGACAATAACATCCTGAATTCCGTGAATTCACTTTTCATGCAGTGCTACTTACATGGCCAGTCAATTCGTCAAATGTAATATTTTCCTTGATTCCCCAAGGCCATTTCAAATGAAGAGCGTCTTTGTTGAGCTGCATAAGGAACACGATGAGTACGAAAATGGCATTGATCATGAAGAAAAAGAAAACTGATCTGTCTCTCAGCTCAGCAAGTTGTGAAGCAATACGAGCCTAAAAATAAACGTAAAAATTATTTGTAAAATTTTCGTCTAAGAAATTAAGTGTATTGTGTATTGTAACAAGGCTCATAAAAAATTTGTATCCACCTCTTTTTGTTTATCAGAATCGATGGGCTTAAGGTACTTCTCAATAAGGTCTTTCCAGAAGGTGAGCTCATGTCCGGACAAATAGTCTACTTCTCCTCTCTTCAGTTCCCTATCTTCGATCCAATATGGGTTGATCAAGTCGTCACGCTTCTCTCTCATTTCTGTTTAGTTTTAATTAAAATTTAGCTTAACTCTTTTAAACTTATTCCTGAAGCTAGTTTCAATCATCTTTCATTTCAAACCTGAAGATGTTTCGTCATCATCCTCCTCCTTATTTCCTTCGCTGCCGTCTTCCTGTTTCTCCTCTACCGATTCCATATTGTCCCTGCTGCGTGGACTCATAGCTGAAGCTCCAACGGTAGAGATGCGCCGTCCGCTTGGTGGCAAGTCCATAGCCCTAATAGCACACAACATTTAATTTTGTTCTTTTGCTTTTTTTGCTAATTGCACCTAGTTAACTTTTAGCTAATAACTCACTTTTCAATAGAGTCCAACCGCTTGGTAACCTTATCAAGTGAATCCGCAATTCTGAGCAGCTGCTCTCCCTCATTAACCGGTTTTGGATGGGTGCAACACATGAGCTTGAACAATCCCGCAAATGAGAGCTCCAACGAGCCTTCAGTGTCATCAACATTCTTTCCAGGGATAAAGCCAAGGAATCCCGACTTTTTGGCACGTTTCTTTGCTTCCAGTCAAAATCCTGGGAATGCTGTCAGCTTTGTATTTGATCTCTTTTTCCTTGTGAGACGAGTCAATAGACCTAATTTCCTCGTAGTCCGTTTCCGTTGGATCTTGCTCAACTTCATCTGCTCTGATGTCGTTGTCATCATCCCGTTTCCTATTCAGAGCCAATGACTGATCAATCAGGAGAGAGCTGTACATTGGAGTCACGAACAATCTCTCGGTTGATGCCAAACGCTCGCATTTTGGGATCCAGATGTGGCTGGCAATCCATGCTTGGGACAACATCCATAGTAGCCACACCCAAGAATATTGTTTTGTGAGGAATCCTTCAAAGAAGTCTTCTTTAGGACAACTCCAGAACAAGTACTGAGGCAATCTATTTTCCCAGAAGCAGGCGTTTTCGGTGCGAAGGCCGCACAAAGCAATTAGGATTGTAAGTGTCACTGGAACAGCCAAACTGACTGGGAAGGCGTAGCTGAATCCTTGAATGCAAATCTTGCAAGCAAATTTTCCAAAAATGTAAGCAAAGTACGCACCAAAGATCTGGATGAGCAAGGCATATCGCACTGCGTACTGGTTGGACCTTTCAGGAATTACATCGACAAGCAATCCAGAGCCAGGAATGTCTGGAAGTATACTGGCTTCTGGTGCCCTAATCTCGGTTACGTTTATTCTGTGCTGATCAAATGCCTCAGAAGACTTTGTAAACAGATTGGAAACATTTCCGTTCACGATCCAAATCGATAGCAGCATAAAGGTGAAGAAAACAATCATTTTCCAGATGGAAATGAAAATGTAGCTGAAGTAGCGAGTAATCACAAGATTCTTCCTTAATTTTCCAAGAGCGCGAATAGGTCCAAATGGCGATGAGCTGTCAACGTAATTCTCCCACCATCCACAGGAAATCAGAATGCCGGAGAGTGGAAGCATCCATGGTCTTGGCATTGAAGATAGCAGGGGCCACACGAGCAGCCCACTTACTTGAAAGGTGACTGCCAATAGGTCGATGGAGCATTTTACGATCCACGTGCCTCTGCTTTCCCTTTCAGGGTATCGTGAAAGCATTCCTAAAAGTTGAAAAGTTTATTTCAGAGTGCTGCTGCTATTTGCGAAAGTGTAAACTTTTAAAAGATGAAAACATAAAACTAAAATTTTACCAAAGATGCCAGGGATAAGGCAAACGCAATTAGTAAGCATCACAGCTTTTAAAACATTGACGGAGGGTAGGACGGCGAACACAAACAATGCAAGTCCAGCTGCATAGCATGTCTACGGGGCAACATGAGAATTATCAAATACCTAAGTTTTACACATTCATTTTCTACATATGTAGCTGGTAACCTAATTCTCCACAATCATGTCATGTATAATTAAATGAATTACCTCGAAGAATAAAGGTATCACAAATTCAGCTGTGGAGGGTTTCCTCCAAGCCTTAAATACACAAATACGAAGGGACCTAATGAACGCTCCAATCTCTGGAATGAGGAAGGCAATGAGGATCGCCCAAGTCCAGGAGATTCTCTCGACTTCTGAGATGGTCGCTTCAAATTTCTTATCTCTCCCTGGGAGTCAACAAGCACAACAGTAATATTAGCTCGTCTTTTCCGACAAGAGAACAATACAAAATTAATCTACTAATTTTTTCTCTGCCAGAACTTACCATACTTCTTATTACAAAAGGGCACATGTCGATCTGGCTCCAGCTGCGATGTCATTAATAGAAGACTACTTTTCGCTAGAACTGAACCTCCCAGCACAATCGTAAACGTTACAAGGTAAGCCACTATCTGTAGACACACAAATTGAAAATTAATTGAATATTGAATCACAGCGTAAATCAGAGGAACAATTACAACAGCCTTTAATTGGACAATCAGTACTGCACTTTTGGTAGCACAGAAAGGGAACAATAAAACATTTCTGATGGAAGGATTCATGAACTTGCATGATTTACAGGAGCGCCTCTTTCCAACAAAGAGCCGTTTATAATTTCAAAAGAGCCTTTCATATCCATACTAACAAAAGGTCACGACTTATTCTTCAGGACGACCTCCCACCAGCATTAATTTTTCTTTCAGCGTGACTCGCAAAACTTCTTAAAAGAAAGTGGCTAATGAAGACTTCTTTTTTTTTCATCAAATCAAATCCTTCAAACGTTTCGTGTCTTTTTTCTGAAAAACTTGACATGGTACATATGATATCAAGTAAAAAGTTAAGTCTGTCAAGAGTTCTAAAAAACAGACACTTATTGAATATTGATGGGTTCGGAAAATTTCCTAATGAAAATACCTATTTGAACTGGACACGTGACTTAATAAAAAAACTGACATGATTTCCCTTTCTACGCAAAGAACGTAGGTATCATGCTTAAATAAATTTTGAAATGAAATTTAACCGCTTCATTTTTGAAAGACGCTAAACTGTCAGTTAAGAAATTATGTTATTCTTACTTTGAGAAATTTGATAACGAACAGGTAGCACGTTTGATCTTCAATAGACTCGCTTTCCGTTTCTGGGGGGAGGTTTCGGAAGACATCCCAATTCCTCGTGTCTACACTTTTATGACTGCAACAATAAAAAATACAGCACTGTCAGTTTTTTTTCCTCTTCTACAAATTAGCTCCACTTTTCATTTATTTTTTCAATAAGCAATAAAATAATCTGAAAGCTTTTGATTGGCATAACGGCATCTTCACTTCTTCCTTTTTAATCTATTGATTTTTTTTTCAGCTCTTACCTTCCGCCATAAATGTCATGATTAGTCAACGGAGTTGATTCATCATCATCAGTATACTCCGGCTCGGAGCCGGCGTCAAGTCTCATGGATGGCATTTTGATTGAAGAGTATTTTTTTATTTCCTGCGTTCCTCTCTGTCTTCCCGAGGGTGATGATGGCACAACAAAACTCCTCGTTCTGTTGTGTTTCTCCTATTCCGTTTCAACCAAGGGGAATCCGAGCCGTACTGCGAAAATGCAGTGGAATGCAACGCACCAGAAGGAATAACAAAAGGAAAAAAGGAGAAAATAATATTTTTTTTCTCCTGTCGTGTCCTCCGGCAAGGAAAGATCGTTTTAGAAATGAGTGGAAGAGAGTTGATGGACGATTGAAGAAATGATGGTGACGGATGAACGGAAGAAATAATGATGAGGACGTTCACCTCACAATATCCTCCTGCTCCTTCCTTTTTTCTCAGTCTTGTGAGGATGATGACTTTTTTTTCGGGAATGGAGCTGTGGTAAAGAAGAAAAAAATAATGTTTTGGAGAATTTAATTGTGCATCAAGCCCACATCTCATTTTTCTCCCTTGTAAGGAACAAATTACAACAAAATCTCAAATTCAAATGCGTTTTTAAAAGTCAAGTCACTCCATGTTTTTTAAGTCATTTGGATACATTTAATTAGCAAAAAATTATTTGCCATTGGCCAGTCGTGCACCAGAAAAAAACATATTTTTTTGGGTGTGGACCTTAAAAGCATTTCATTATTGAAGCGGCGGAATTTTTGTGCAGATGCAAGCAAGATAATCAGATCTGTAATTATGCTCAGTTTACATCTCAAGCTCAGCAGTCTTTTTTAGTGCTTTTCCTCCTCGAATATCAGTTTTTACTTACACCGTGTAATCTTTTTCCGTGCCGCTTCCTCATTTAATTTACCAGCCCTACCCAGCCACGCACTAACGCAGCAGCGACCCATTACTATTCTCATCAAACCAAACTGGGCATGTTACATGAGCACACCACAAAAATCCATATTCGCCTGACACTGTTCCTGTTTCTCTATTTAAGGCTTTCAGAGGATCAATCAGTGCGTAAAATCAGAGAAAAAGGGAAACAAAAACAAAAATCCAAACTTTTCAAGTGAATGTACGTGCACTTCTCATACATCCAATTTTTCTATTGCTTTAATGATCTCGTCAAAAATCAATTTCAATATCTATCGCCAAACATTCCTTCATACAATGTATGTATCGCAAAAGCTGATGCTCGCAAAATGACAGAATATTATAGGCACCGCTAACTCCTTACCTTACACATATCGCATTGATTACTTATTTCAACTGATCATCTCATCATCAGTCATCATCTCAGTTTTTTATTGCCTTCTATAAAATAAAAAAATCGTGCACATGCCGTTTTCTACTTTTTGTAGTCTACTAGCTTAAAGGTAAGAACAAGGTGGGGACAGAACATGCTACGTTTATTAGGTAAACGCGTAAATTTTTTTAGAGCCATGCATGCATCCACTTCATGCCTTGTAGGGCGTGTGCGGACATCACTTGGTAATAGCCATTTTTAATCTATCTGATCAAGGCAGGTAAATCGTCCAAAAAAATGTATTACAAAATGTGTGCTCTTTCTCTCAGTGACACTCTCATTCTCATTCTTTCCACTACTACATACTTTGTCATGTACTCTCATTGCTTATAGGTATACCTATCCATTAGCTCAAAATCACTGCCCTCCGCGACAACGACCACATTCCACCAAGCTATAATTGCAATCAAGACATTTACTAGATGAGATCATAGCAAAAGGCGGTAAAAAAGACAAACACTTCTTCAAGATGAAGGCATTATTCATGAATTGGAAATATTTTAACTAATTTTTTAATATGATAATTAGACTACCTATAATAGTACCTGGTTCTTGTACATTCCTAATGGAATTCCAAAAATCTTAGCTAATCAGGCTTCTTGCAGTTGATTGCCAAGTGCAAAAAATGTATTTAATGTGGCCCATTCCACTTCTTCAAAGCTGTTACATAAAACGCATTTTTTTTTTCTTGGCCACACGTGACGACTTTTTCTTGGCCCATTTCAGATATCGGAAGAGATCTTGAAACGCAGCTTTAAAAATCAGGATTTCCACCTACCTACCCTAAATTATAGAAGTTCACTTTTATCTCTATAACCTTGAAATCTTGTCAAACTGCCTAAACTTACCCCAGATATATTTTTTAAAAAATAGTATCACATACATACATTCCATATTCCTAAAACGTCATTTTTACCGGCCATGAAAAAATTCCTTTTCACGTCAATTCTCTTTCCTTAATGCAAAAATATGATTAATTACATTTTGAACAATATAGCCATTCTAGAGCAACGCGCATTTTTCATCTAATGCCCGCCATTCATTCGCACGTTCTTCCTAATCACATGAATATTATTATAATGATGACTACACCTGCTCACTGCTGACGGTTTAAGGGCTACTTGCTTAAGCTAGCGCAAAGAAAAAACAGTTGCAAAGCAAATGTTGATTTTCCTCTGAAGAACAGATATGGTCATGATAATGATATTGCTTTTATCTTTTTTTAAAATATCTACATATTTAGAGCGGACCGACCACGTTTCTTCCACATCTCCACAATTATTTTACCTACTTATATCAGCGCTTAAAGGCTTAAAAATACAAAGAATTTTTTTTTTCAAAAAATTAAAATTGCACACTATATTTGCAAGTAAATGTATTACCTACATTTTCTGCAGTGTTGCTACATGTGTACTGAAATGTTCTACGAAAAGGGAAATTTTTTTCTCTGTAAAAGTGTTTTGCAAACACACACAGGTTGGATTGGGGTTGATTGTGGATGCTGATACACTTAAAGGGCACCTGTAGGCAGGACTGCAGATATGATTTTTCCTTAAAGCTGTTTTGTATGCGTTACCCCTTTCAACTCTGTACATTGTTACTTTCTGCGTGATACTAAAAAAAGAT
>JAHZND010005529.1:0-20765 GCA_027744115.1 Acrocyrtus sp. NNG-2020
TCAAGTCAATAACGTACTTTACTAGGTACACATATTATCCCCAGTGGTGCCCTAGCAGGGAGAGGAGACATAACACTGTTAACTAATCAGTTCCCTTGTAACGTTTACATATTTTTTGAAAAATATACTACCAAAAAAATTCTAAGCCTACTACAGATATTTGGGAAAAGATAACTTTTCTCATGGCTCTCCATCCATTTCCCTATCCTTTCTTGGGAAATTAGAGTGTTTTTGTTGCTGTGGAATGGCAAGGTACAAATTTCATATGCTGTATGGATAGCCCACGTAAATAGGTTGAAGAAAAAAAGAGATTTTTGTATTTTTGAGAGGCTGTGATGATGATGATGATGATGATTCTGCTGCTGAGATTTTTTTTTCATAATAATAATGATGATGTTTATGGGCTGGAGGGAAAACAAAACAAAAATATTTTTCCTTGGAAAACTGGACGAAAAAAAAATAATGTGCTTGCTACAGTACTGGAGAAAAAAAAGATGCAAAATGGAGTGAAAAGCCCATTTTTAAAAATGTGCAGTGGCAGCTCTGCCTTCTCCATATCATCCATTTGCGAGCAGATAGACGTCCAGTGGGAAGGAAGATGTTGAACGGAAACATCAATAAAGTACGAAGCGGGAGCACTCTTCAAAGCACTGTGAAAATATATTATGCCGCTGCTTTCCAGTGGGAAATATGCGAGAAATGCATCAGACCCATCCAAAATAGAAAAGACTTGGAATGCCACTGGACAAAAAAATGAAAATATATAGTGGGCCCGTGTCCGCTAATATTCTCTGCTTGATAGTTTTTGTTTACTTTCCCTCATTTTCTCCTCCGTCGCTAGTAGACTAAAAGCGGACTAACTAGTTTTCCGGCTTTTCTCATCTCGTGTCTCTTGAAATTTCCATTTTTTCAGCAAAATGCCTACACCCAAACCCGTCCATCTTTTCCTTTAACATTTAACGAAACCTAAAAAAAATTTTGAACCAGCTACTTTCAGTATTTACCTATTTTCGCTAGCACGCTTCTTAGCGCACTCATCAGGAAGCACACTTTTTTTGCATTTAACTAAAAAAATCCAAGTGAAAAGTGCTTTCTTTTATTCAGCCCCACTTTTATTTCTCCTTTTCAGCCTAAAATCTCCAGATAACAGTAATGGCAGTATTGTAGCGCGAAAGTCATTTGGTAGCGTCATTATTAAAAATAAAATGTCATCTCTAGCAAAAGGTTCATCCTATTTTTTCGCAAAGAAAAAATCTAACCCAAATAAAGAAAATCTCTTGTCCCTAGCCACCCACCATTATTTTTTTAGCACAATGGAATTTTAAAAGGAGACTTGGGAAAGAGCTAGCGAATCTGAAAAAAAACCAGAGAAAATAAAGCGAATACATTATTCTCTCAGAGTGAATGAATGAATTAGAATGATTTTTTTTCGCTGCTGCAAAAAAAACACTGTTTCCGTTCATTGCTCCTTCACACACACTCCTTTTTTTCTCTACTGATGGTGACGGGATGATTGGACTAGCAGCGAAAAGTGTACTAAATTTGTCACTTGCATTTTCCAGCATTATCATACATTCTAAAAAAGCGAGCATGTTTTTTACAGACACATCTCCAGCGCTGATTTTCCACCACCACTACCGCCCCACACCCCACACATACCATCACCACGCTTCATACGCTCCACACCCGAAAAAGAAATCTATTTTCTATGAATAAAAAAAATCCGAGATGGAAGAAAGAGAAGAAGACACCAACAAAAAATAAATTGAAATGGGGAACAACAAAATAAAAATACCTAAGCTGCTCCAGCCGCAACATACAGCTACATAGTTATACTCCGAAATGAATGTTTTTTCAATCAACAACAGCCCCATGATCAAACCTTTTTTTGGATTTACTTTTCTTCCAAAAAAAATCTTGTTTAGCATATGCAATGCTGACTTCCACTTTTCCAGACATTTTTTTTTCTTTTATTTTTTTTATACTGAAACGTTCTTCCCTGATGATAATAGTGATGAAGACGACATAGTTGATAATGATACTTGATGCACATACGCATGGAAAAAAACGAGTCCGTAGTGGAAATAATATATTTTTTAACTTCAATTTATTCCATTCCAGGGAGAGAAAAAAAAGAAAAGAAATGAAAGGAGAAAAAGGAAGCAACTTTTTTTTGGAGAGACAGCCGTGTTTTCTAAAGTTTGGCCAATATGTGGCGGTGAGAGTTGTGGTTTCTCGGCGATACCGAGTTGTATAGTGAAGCTGATAGGTTTTGTAAGGGAATAAACACTGTTTTCCCGTAAACCGGCGCGTATATCATTTTCTACACATTTTTCTGGAAGAAGAAGAAAACTAGAAAAGAAAAAAAGGAAAATATATACACTCACTTTTCTCACTGTGAGACTCATCCCTTTCTATTATTACTCCATCGAAAATAGAGAGGAGGAAGAAAAAAAAACTTTTTCATCAACATCAACAACAAACCTACTCGGGACTAAGGCACTGGAGAAATTCCTTTTTTCCGGCAAAGACATGAACGAAAAAAAGGAGGGAGAATGATAGCAAAAACGTTAATGCATGTGTGTGCTGCTTATTTTTTTCAAAACTTTTTTTTTTCTAGATTCTCAACATTGGATAAAGGGGAGGAGTAGCAGTATAGTCGGTTGCAAGCTATAAAAATATATATATGCTTGGATATATATATTCCTACTCGCTCCAGCTCCAGCTCTGGCTCCAGCCTTTTTCTCTCCCTGTCCAAAAAACAAGAAATCAGAGTGGCCAAATAATGATTTTCTCCTTCCGCTTTCCGCTCACCCTCTCGCCGGACAATTGGAAGCCGGAGGGGTTGGCCGAGATAATTAAAAGGAGAAAAAACATTTTCGGACAATGGGAGGCCAGAGAAAAAGCATCGAAAAAGTAGAATTGCTACGCCTTCGCTTTTCTCCATGCAGAAAGCACGCTATATGAATCCTTATCCATGTACATTTTTATATATACAAAAAATACACGGCTATTTACCAATTTCTATTTTTTTTTTAAAAAAAGAAGCTAAATGAAAGCGTGTAGCCGTCCCTATAACACATTTTCTTTTTTTTTTCCCGGAGAATAGAAAAAAGGGACATTCATTTAAGAGGAAATTCCTCCTTTTATTTCATTTGGTGGTCATCATTGTGTGCTAAAGAATGGCCATGAACTATATCCATATGTGTTCTATTGCTTGTTAAATATTATTATGACATGCTATACCCATATATAACCGCCTATTTTTTTCCTACACAAGCCCTCTGGACATAAACAGCCGTGGCAGATGTAGGGAAGGAGCAGCCACGCATACTGATACCATTTTGCGGATTGGTTTTCCTTTCGGGAAAACAGGGCCTTTTATTCTTTCCATTCTCTCTATTCCTCCTCGCTGACCTATTCTCAAAATATAGCCAAGAATAGCAACCAGCCATGAATGTAATGATATTATTTTGTTACAATTTCATTTGTCAGCATTCCCATCCTCCCTCTCGGAAGGCTTTCCTACATTTTTTTTTGCTGCTGCTTCTATGGACTCGGGGCAAAAAAAAGTTCGGGAAAACTACTAGTCCCAAATAGAAATGAAAATAGTAACTAGTAACTACGAGATTATATTTTGTGAGCAGTGCAGCTCTAGCTGCTAACGGGCACTAGCTGCAATTAGCAGTTGAATTCATAACGGCGCATGTAGTAAACGTCCCCGGGAAATAATAAATTCAAGCAAACCTCAATTGGAGGCGCATTCCTTGCAAATGTGCCTTTTAAACTTTATGAAAATGCTTTCCCTTCCATTGCAGATCTCCCCAAGAATTGCACCATTTTACGACTGAGCCCTTGCAAAAAATAAGCAATTCACGCTGAGTAGGGAAAATATTGTCACGTTCTATGACGTGGGAAATAATTTTTTGTAATGGCTGAGTGCACAGTGCATCCACTCATTTTTGGCAATGTCGGAGTAGTTGCGGCCTAGCCACTTGCTTATAAATTTTTAGTAGTAAATTAAGTAGAGTATTGCAGTGATTAGGCTGTGCTTAGAACTCACTTGTCCGACTAAAGTGGGATGCGGTGCGGTGCAATCATTTTTTTAACAATTTATAATTTTCACTCCTAAACTCTGCGGGCATTGTGCGGTAGAAAACCACTTAAAATATTGAGTGGAGGGCAACTCAGTTTTTCTTCTAGAGTTTCCATCATTAACCGAAACCATCACTCCAAAAATATTGTTTTTAACAGATGAGAACACACTCCAAGCAAATTTTCTCCTTTCCAGCAGCTCCAGCTAACATCCCAAAAAGTGAAGGCAGACTGGAAATGTGTAAAAGGAAGTGAGGAACTTATAAAAAAAACTAAAATCCCGATGTCGGCTTCCACCTCCACCCGTGCACACTCCCACAGAAAATGGTTTTTGGGAGGATGTACCGAAAAAACGAGTCTAAAAGTACCCAGCTAGTTATGCCCTTTTACTCATTAATATTTGCGGTTTACTCTTCTCCACACAACTTTAATCGGTTTAAGAAACTCATTTCGCAAAGTAAATGAGGAAATTATAAGTTAGCCTCAGTCAAATCGTTAGCTTCCAGGTACTAATATATATTTTTTTTACTTGTGGAGCACAGCTTATTTTTTTGCACAAGAGAAAAAAAAATCTGCATGGCTTTCCAAGCCAGGATATTTTTGGCGATGAAGATTTGAATTTTCTTCACATCCTCTTTTCCCTCTCCTTTCCAAAAGAGTCATGACAGGGCAGGAGTTTGATGGGAAGTATTCCAAGAATTTAAATTATTTCTCATCGCTCCGCTCTGCCGTTGACGATTCGAAAATTTTCTTTCCCAGCTTTCCCATCAACACTTGACGACGGGTATTAGCAGTATAACGTGCTCGACGCCTTTCAGCGCATTAGCCAAAAAAGACGTATTTGAGCGGAGACTACAACTGGAAAATTCTCCAGAAGCTCACAAGCCAAGCTGTCTTTTCGGATGTTGCCTAAGCAAAATCCTCCCAGGAAAAAAAGGTTTTGAGGTTTTTCTGCTAATGAATAAATTCATGACGGAGGAGGATCGTTTTAAGGTTACCACATGTTCACGTCACACGCACAACCTGTCTTTCCTACTTGAAGAAATTTTTTGCGCAAATACGGTCACCCCGTACACTGTACTTTTGCCGGCTTGAGCTACATCAGTGAGAAGAGCCACTACATTATAGCAGTCAAAAACTTGCCCTCTCGCTGGAGAAACTCCAGTTCTCCTTTCAAAAACTAAAGCCTCTAACTAAACCAGTTAAACTTCCAAAATAGAAGCCTTTCTCCACCTTTCCAGCCTTCACTTGGCTTCATCACCACATCAACTGTTCTGGCCAAGTGACCTTCCGCCACATTCGGAAAAGTGGTAAATTAAACTATACTAATTAAATAGTAATTACACATTTACTTTCCAGACTAAATGACTCCAGTATCCTATTCTTTTTTTGGGGAGTGGGCTTCGTCCAGCAGTAAATTTTAAAAAAAACAATTTTATTTATATTTTAGTTTGCTGATGAGTCCATTGCAGATGCTGATGCTGCCCACTCATTTCCTATTTTTCCCCATTATTTTCCCCCGTTAAGGTGAAAACTTTTGTCCGCGGCTGCCATCGACCCTGTCACATTTGTTTATCCTATTAACAAGGTGGAGAAAAGAAGAAAAAAAAACTCTTTTCTATTATTTCCTTTCTGCTTTCCCTGCCGTGCCTCACACACCAAACCAGGATCATCATCCATATTGCGTTTTATACATTTTTTGCTGGAAGGTTATCCTTCCAGAATACATAAAATGCATCTGTCTTTCCGCCCGCTCGCAACACAGGAACAACTTTAACTGGAAATGTTTTTGATCATCATCTCACACACCATTAACTATTCCTTCGAGTTGCTTTTCCATCCCCAAGTTTTCTCATAATTTTTACAGATTCGTGTTCCCATTTCATGCATTTTACCCCCTAATATATTACACGAATCTATAGCGGGTCGGATGGATGAAAATAATGGCAGTGCAAACTGTAAACTAGTTTCCCCATAAGCCTAGCAGAAACGTGTCCTCATAAAAAGGCGTGTGCACATGAAAAAGCCGAGGCAGAAAAAAATATATTTTTATATATATATGCGCACGACACCATCACCATTCACCATCATCATCACCCTCCCAAAAATCTCTCAGCGCTTTCTCCTCTTCCACTCCAATATGATAAGCAACACGAAAATGTTTGTTTTCAGCAGCGATAACTTGTTCGGTTTTGAAATGCTGCCAAAACTCTTCAACTTCTCCAATGTAGATATTATAACGGTGTGCCTAAGCGCTCCCAGCAACTCCATCCAGCGCTCCAGGTTTTTTCCCCGTTTCACTATTATTTTCGAGGGGAAACAACAACGCTGGAATTTTCCTCCAAGCCCGTCTCCCAAAGGTTTCCCCCTTTCCCGTCTTTCCATTCTCCGGAGCTATTTGCACAAAAAATTTTCAGATGCATATACCCGCCCACTACTCACTACGTGGAACATTTTTTTTTCTCGAAATGGAAAGAATCCAATTTTTCCCTTATTAAAAGTAAAATTTATTTTAACAATTTTTTCCCTCTCGGCACAAAAAATTTTTTTTTTGAAGTATATGTAAGGATTATTGGAAAAAAAACTCTACTTACTTTTTTTTCCTCTCTCGCACACTTTTTAACTTTTTGCAGAAAGGAGAATAAAAAAAGTTGTTGGGATTATGCCTATTTGGGCCCCATAATTGGGAACGTATGCTGAAGCAAACTTGAATTACAATGTAATATCATTACATTGTTAATCCTATTACTTTCTGAAGTTGATCAAGTATCATAAGCCATCGTATTTTGGGATCTGCACGGAAAACTCATAATTGTGCGCAATTTTAAAAATTGTTCGAGTGGCAAAGCAGCTCTACTTTTTTCCCACCTTCCCTCCAACACTGCACCATTAGCAAACTCCAATTAAATGTTACTTTCAAGTAAACATAGTTATCTAACAAAATTGGCGGAAAATGAGTTGTTATCAACTCAAATAATTGAAGCATCGCTTCACAGAAAAGTACTAGTTGGAGGATCCGCAGCTCCACTGATTCAGCTCGTTTCTCTATCTGCAAAAAAAGTTTATTAGTACGTCGCATCATGGTTTACCTAACACGATTTTTATTTACTCAAGTACCTGTACAAGCGCGGAGCGCGGTTGTTTTCAACTCAAAAATAAAAATCTGCCCTCATACTTATACCTAAGTGTACCCTTCTCGTTCGACTTGAAGCTTGGATGAGTCGCATTTCCCTCCGTAATGATAATTCTTTCCAAGGATTTATAATAATCATCTCATTTCTCACTAAATAATATTCTCCAGCCAACTGGAATTACCAAATTATCATGCATCCCCATTTAACAAGCTAGAGAAAATATTTCTGAAGAAAATTCATAACTTTTCGTCAAATCATTCCTTTCAAATCTCATCTCAACTCTTTTTGTATTGTATTCTGTTTGGAAATATTTTTCAGTTCACTTATAAACTTTTCTCCTAAATTTGCAATTACCGAGTGTAAACGAGCACCCCATTTTCCCAAATATTTTATGTAAGTAAATAAGTTCACAGCTCCTCTTAAATGTTTAAAAGCGCAAAAAATAGAGCCATATAGGGAGTGGCCATCTTATTCCCTCGTAAATATTATTTTGGTGCTTGTTGCAATTCTGGAAATCCTCAGTTGAGAAGCTCGATATAGTGGGACAGTTATCATCAAGTTAATAAATTATGAAAAGCGATAAGCAGTCGCAGATAACGAACTCACTCTCTCTCTCTCCCATCGCAAAAGGCAATTTCGGCGTGCTGTAATGGGAGACTGAGGCCATTCACGTCCTTTCAATCTTCGCCTATTTTTAGCCCACCACCACCAATACCATTTTCAATCTAATCTCGGCTCGTAAATAGACGAGGAAGTAAGACAAAAGAGAATCTCGCTCTTTCATCAATTCTTCTCCTTTTCTTATTTTCCAGGTAGAGAATAAAAGAAGAGGAAAACAATAAAAAAATCTATATATTTTGTTGCATCTCTCAGTCCCGTCTCGTCTCTCATCTTTCACTCTCAGTCCCACCACTATCCTCCAAACTCTCCTATTCTCAAACTGGTATAAACATGCCCATCAACTGAAAATCTTTTTCCTTTCCCATCAAAATCCCATTATCAATTAATTAATGAGGTATCAAAGCGAAAGAGAGCTCATTTTCAACTCTCTCTCTTTCCCTCCTCTTCTCCCCTGATTTCCACCCCTCCCTTTTTACTCGCTGTCCTTCTCCCACCCAATTTTTTTATAATTCTTTCTCTCAAATGAACACACACGGTACAAGCAACAAAGCAAAACTTCTCCAGTTATACTTCGTTTTCAGTTGCCTTTGGGTACACATAATCCCAGCCCGTAATAATGAAAAATGTATGGCACAACGTTATTACTGGAAGATTACTAGTTACTCTAATAGCCACTATATATACACCCGTTTTTTTCACAACTGGAATAGAACGGCATACGAAGTGGCGCTCATCCCCTTTTTGCAAACAGCTTTATTCCTAGCGACACTACAGTGCATTTGGAAGTAGAGAAAAAAGGTTGCATTATCAATTTAGCCAGTCCATAAATAATTCCCAAGTGAATGATTACCGCCAGCTTTTTGCTCCCTTTTTCTGAGCGTAACTATTTAGCTGGACTGTTTATGGAAGTGTGCCTAAACCGAGTATAGTTGCTGTACGTAAATTTTTGAAAGGATAAAGCTGCGGATTAGCAAACTACAGAAGAGTTTAGGGGAGCACACACCTCCTCCCATAAATGTTTGACTGAGGTGGACGTGGAGGTGGCGAACGAAATAGAGCGCAAACTGCTTTCCTCTTCTAGTTACTGATGATGGAGAGATATCAGAGTGGAGACGTGCAAATCCTTCATTTTTATTTTTCTCTACTTCTCTGGAAAATTACAACTTAATGTTCCTGGATTATGGAGACAAGAGCTGTGCAGGTATTACAGCCGGAAGCCAGATTTTCATCAAGTGGGGCTGTCCGTGTCCAACCAGCCCGCCCACTCAGATTTCTCCTCTCTCCTCTGCACAGTAAAAATAATGAATGCCAATTTATCACCATCAAATTTTTTTTACGCCAAATATTACATGCAAAAATTCTTCCTTTCACGTTTCCAACTCTGTGCTCTAATTTTTTTTAAAAACCTTTTTCCGGTTTACCTAATATTTTGGAGGTGGCTCAGCACTCAACCACACGCTAAAAATCAGCGATGGCAGCTGCCACACCGTCGCTTTCTAGCCTTAGTAAATAGCGTATCAGTACGGCACACATGTCAAATTAAATGGAAGCTGTTGTTCACGCCACTGTTCAGTTTTCCCATCACCACCCCGCTCAAAAATTTGCAATCAGCCACCAAAAAAACCGTACCACCATCAAAATTTAAAATTAGCTCCCTCAACTTTTCCAGGAATACATATATACCCTACAGATTTTTTTTTCGGAGCTGCCTGGAAAGCACTCGATAAAAAAAGTATAAGCCGCACATCCACGTTATCTCCCCATCCATGCATTATCTCTCCTGTCACCTACCAAAATAATAACATAGCGGCTACTTTCAAAGAAGATGATGGGGAGAGTTTTTTCTAGGTACCACCACCACCCACACTCCAAAAATCAACAAAAAAAATCAGCTCCTCTCCAGCGAAATAACGACATCTCCAAAACAAGCAGCACTATCCAAGAAGAGTAAATGTAAGAGAGTGGCTATACGACGAGCCCCATCTCATCTTTTCTCCAGATATGGCTTCCTTCCCGAGAAAATGGGTAAAAATTTGTCAAAGACCCAGAGAGAGAGAGAGAGAAAGCATCATCGAATATTGTGCTCATACCTATTTCCTTTCCTTATTCCTCTTAATATTTTTGTTTTTCTTCCTATCCCTCTCAACTCTCAACTTGGTTGCGCACATTACTTCTTATTACTATTGCCAAACCCATAGAATAGACAAATATCCAGAAAATTGGAGGAAGGGGAAAGCTCTGGCCTGGTTTGTCTTGTTTCTACGTGAAAATAGAACATCAACAAAAAAAAGTCTTTCCCTTGGCAGCTGTGTTTACGCCATAAACTGCAAGAGCAGTTGTACTCCAGTGACTAGTAAGCGGGAAGACAGACCGAACTTCTTCTTCAGCCTCCCTCTCCCTCCACCATACATGGTATTTCCTTTTCTTTACTGCATTCATTCCCAAAGATGGTCAACTTATTACAGCTGCACAACTTATACTGATCCATTTCAAAAATACATCTTGTCTACCTTCCACCTCCGCCACAGCGCGTAAACTCCAAAAAAATATATACTTATGGATCTTATGAGCACCACCGGGGAGCACATTCCAAAAAAAAAGAGTGAAAGGTACTCCCTCCTTTCCTTTCCCTCTTTCTCCTCTTCTTCCTCTTCCTCCACTTTTTTTTAGCCCACCGCAATAAAGAAAATTGTTAGGGACGTCAAGTCCCATCCTCTTCCAAAAATGTAACATTTTACATCCTCATACACGAATGGATATGATGATGGCTAGGAAGAAACCCAGAAAAAAACAAAGTATTACGATTATGAAAATGGAATGGCATGTGCATACATTATGAGCGTAAAATATAAAATGTTATCTTTAAACTTTTTTTTCACATGTAACGTCTTGTTTCCTTCTCTGGCGTCATCCAACTTTTTTTTGATGGGTATTGCCTAGAAAAGAAACTGTTTTTTTCCCTTGCTTTTTTTAGGGTGGCTCTTCTCCACTTCTCCTCCACTTCCCCTTTTTTTATATTATTACAACGAGTTGTTATTATGATTATTATTATGGCCGGTTTTTTTTTCGTCCTCTCTAGTCCCCTTCTTCTTCTTCTCCGTTTTCTGCTCTTTTTCTCAGCGGAAGAGATTAGAGAGTCCTTTTTTGCATTTGCACACTCTAAATTTTCAGAAATTGCGTGTTGTACACATTTCGCAGAAAGTAATATTATGCGGAATGTACAAAAGCTCGCTAAAAAAAGTTGTTGTTTTGAATGGTGGTAATCTATTGATGATTGTAGTTAAGGACAGCTCTGTTCTTTTTCTCTCCTAGAGAAAACGGAGCAGTCTGGATAACTGCAAAGAAAAAAAATACTTTCTTTTTCTGTTTAAATGACATGCTGTAGAAAAGAAGAGGGAAAGTTTTCAAAGAAAAGGAAAATCTGCATTTTCCCTCTCTATTTACATCTGTAATGATGGGTATTTCCGCGAAATACTTTTTTTCCCTTTGGTCCGATGACCAAAGGCTTGGAATATAATGCTTTTTTTAGAGTACTACAAAAAGTAGGAATGGCAAGGCTCTGTGAAAACTCATAATTTAATTAATGCGTAGTCCCCCACTATGATATTGGATTGGGATGAAAAGATAATTTTGTTATTTCAGAGAGTGAGTGAGAGGAGAGTGAGATGACAGAAAAATATATGGAAAAAAATTTTTTTTTTCATCAACCCGCCACACAAGTAAATGCATTTTTTCTAGTACACTTTTCCTATAATTTTTTTTGTCAGTGTTCTCCGGCCAATCTCTTTCACCGAGCAATATACAATTTTTTTTGGCTCTTCCATCTTTCTCCACGTTATATAGATTTTTGGATCTGTGAAGAGAAAACGTGGAAAAATAGCCTCTGTCCACAAAATAATTTTGGACGAGGACACGCCGCTGAATTGAGTTGGGCAGTGGGCGGATTGGAAAAGCATTTGGCATAGTGTACCGGATGAAGTGGATTGATGAAATGATCTGTGAGTTGAATTATGGTGGGCTACTCTCTTCCTTTCTCCTTTTTTAGATATATATTTTTTCCTCCTTTTCTCCCTCAAACTTTCACCCTTTCTGAGCACCATCCAAAATAGCGTCGCCAATATCTTCATTGAGAGCGAGAGCAACAATCGACAGTGCTCTTCATTACACGGCTCCTCTCACAGTTCACGGCGAGCATCTTTTTTATTTTTTTTACCCACACTCTTAATGTAGATAGCTGCACGGAGCGCTAAAACACAGTTACAAAAAAAGGAATGCCAGTTATTATGAGCTCTCTAATGGCGGCAGTAAGTTGGCGATACGAGGAACGACGACGGTCAGCATGCTGCGAAGAGATTACTTTTTTTGTCTGGAGGAAACCAGAAAATAGCTGTATAATTTTCAAACACCGCCGCACACACACACACACTCCCCATCTTTCTGTAATGTGAGAGTAAACCCAAGAATAAAAAACTGCTCTTATTTATGTAATATCTCCAGCGTAGAAATATATGTTCATCCCCAGCTTACTTTTTTTTCTTCCTTTTGTTAGCACTACCGGTAGGGCCCCTACCCAGAGCCCAGAAATAGTTGCATTTGTTGGAGCCTCTCCGTTTTCTCTCCTTTAACTACCGTCTCTTTTCTCCATTTTTCTGCGAGTTTGCTGAAACTTTTTTTTTGTATATTTTAGTCTGTGTTGCTATCTGGCAACAGCTGCCTTTCTCTACAGTTCAGAGTTTCGCTGCAGAGCTCTGTGGGAAAGAGCCTAAGTCTGTACCGTTTTTGTGAAAAAGAAGAGACGAGAGAGGAAACGAGTTAAATAAAAAATTGAAAAAAAAAACTTTTTCATTTTTCCACATTCCTTTTTCTCTTTTCCGTTGAAAATGTTTGAAAAGTTGAGCGAGAAATTGTTTATCAAATTGTGTCCTATCAAACTGAATAATTGCTTACTACGCTACTTTAAAACAATGGACGGAGCCTAATTAATGCAGCAGTTATCGACTTGTGTACAGCTACTTTTATCCAATACGCGAATAATAATGAGATACGAGTTTTGCACGATTCAGCACATTTCGTCAGCAAAATTTCCGACAGTGGTGCTGAGCAAATACCAATACTAATCAAATTCAAATACTAATTAGTAATTAGCAATTAGCAATTTTGGGAACGTGCTCAAACCAATTCCCAAATTGAAAGAGTAAACATTTAAGAAGATATGATCAAACATTGCTACTGCCTCCATCATCACATTCTCAATTAAAACTTGCTCCTAATTAAAAGTTGCCAAATCCACGTGATTACACCATTGTGTTTTGAGGGAGCTGCTAGCAAAAAAAATGCGCAATTCTAGCATTTTCCTTTTCTCAGATGAGAGGCAGTTCGGTATCGTTTCTTCAATACGACATCCATTTTCATAATGCATGCCTAAATGCGGATTTTCCAGGAAGGAGCTCCACCATGAAAAATAAATAGGATTCTGCTTTTTCGCCATCTCAAAAGTTGGGAATGAGCAAGGAGTTGAATAGCGAACAAACATTTTGAATTCTCAAGAGAATCGAGCTATTTACCTTTCATACATTTAAATGAAGCAATTGATAATGTGCCTGCCTGAAAAGTAATTTTCGTCCCAATTTTGGACAAATGGGGACTAGCCCATTTTGCGAAATGTGAAATGTGAAATGCGATGAGTGTCTGTATACTATTCCGCCATGATTAAATCATCACAGTGATACAGCAACAACCGGAGGCTTTAATGATTTTTTTCATCTCTTTCCTCTCCGCCATGCAGAAAGCTCCACTCCATTTCCAAAATTAATAATACCCCGCCTACATAATTTTCCAGCAACGATACAATTATCCTCTCCTAAATATGTTTACCTATGCATCTATAAACTCATAACGAATTTCAACTTCTTCCAATTTTCCTCTGTGTGCCCAAAGGATTAATAAAATGGCTACTGCTACCCTACCATTTTCTGATTCTTCGCGCACACATACACCACCACCACCAAAAGCTCCGCCAGCACACAATCCATTCCAATCACAATTTTCACCGCTCATTCAAGCCGCCTACCTAAAACTCGTAATTGTGACAGTATTCATTTTCCTCCTTCCTTTCCCTCATTGTCGTTCTCGTTATTACTCCAGACCATCCTTTCTCCGCATCCTCATCACTTTCCATTTTTTCCTCGTCCGACTCCATTCAAAAAACCCTTTTTTCTTTTCAAAGATACTCCTTTCCCCGAACCAAACAAAGAGGACTAGCTTATAAGCACCAGCAGAAATGAGATGTTTTCTCCCCTTCCTATTCTCTCCTCTCAATTCAAAATATGATATCAACTAATTTCATTCCATTCAAACTCCCAGCATTATTCACCGCTCTCCACACCAGATTAAAGATAATGCGAGACAATACAATACACAGCCTCATTGCATCTTCTCCAGGAGCTGCTCCCTTTCATCTTCACAGCTATGGAACCATTCACCAAATAATTTACAAAAGAGAAGAAAGAGAAGATTAAAGAGGAAATTTTTTTTGTGTGGGTCGGCTTGCTCCCAAACTAGTAATTTTATTTCCAGACAGTAGCCCACCTCGACACAGTAATCCTACTATCCTCGATTCAAATCAATGCTACATTTTATTTTACTACTCAACTTCTATTAACTAATCTCATTAATTACAATTTGAGTTATTTCCAGTTGTCCTCATTTTTTCAGTACATCCTCTCACCACACTCACTACATTTTTATGGAATCAGCTGAACTAGCCACTAGCCAGCGGGGTCCCAAACGACTATGACCTACGGAGAAAATAAGAACATTTTTTTTTCTTCCTCTATTTTTTGTTTCACCCGAGAGATCCCGATGCAGCCAGGAAAACTCAAGAGAGATTCCCTACAAAAGTCCATTCCCGTTTTCATTTTCTCTGAGCAGTAAACAAACTGTGACTTTTCCCCTGCACCAAAGCCAAAAGCGATCCGTCTTGGGAGAAGAGGAAAAGAGAAGAAAAAAAAAATTTCTTCCCATAAAAAAGGGATTTCAATGCACTCATACAAAATGAGTAGGTTATAATGCAGTAGTTGGCTGCTCATCTTCTGTAAATTCTTTTTTTTTCTTCCAAACTCCCAACAAACTGGTGCAAAAGCTAAAAAGCAGCAGCACTACCACACCAACTTAGTCTCAAACTCCCAAAACCGTATAAAAGTAGAAATGGGCATATTACACAGCCCCAAAAAAAATTGTACATAATCAAGCTAAACACAACTTTCATTTTTTTTCCTTCTTTTTTCCTCTCCTGCTTTCTCTCTCCAAACTTCCCATATATTTTGGAAGAGCAAAAGGCATACATATTTGGGCGAGAGGAAAACTCCCCATTATTGTGAAATCAGGCAATATATCCAACTTCTTTCTCCATCATACCAGACAACACATATATTTCTTTTTTTTAGCTTTTCCACGACAAACCCAGGAAAACAGGAGAAAGCGCCCCGCTCTCTTTCCATGAATAACGGGGGAACTTGAAGATGAGCTCCTAAAAAAATTTTTTTTCCCCTTCCCTACTTAAAAACTCTCACAAGCGCATTCCCAACAAATTTCCAGGAATGAAAAAAAGAACAGTTGGAATTTTCAGACAGTCTTAATATGATGACTAGATTCCAGTTGAAAGATATATATTCCCGGATCTCACTATTTGGCCATCTTCTTAAGAAGAAGAAGAAAAAAACGAAATATATTTTTTTTGGCTTAGCGCGGCCACTTCAATGCCATTTTAACTAAAGCGTATAAAAAATCCGCTCTTGTCCCGATGAACATCCTACATCCCATTATCATTTTATTTTCAGCACAGATTTCCCTTTTCTCCTGCTCGGTTCCTTCATCACAAAAAAAAGATATAAATTTACACAGATCAGCCCAGTTACTCATATGCATACTTTTTCAAAAAGAGAAACTTTTTTTTTCTACTCCCTTCACTTCACCCATTATCCTCCCCCTTTCAGAAAAAAAAATAAACTTTTTTTAAACGAGGCTCACTCAAGACCGGGCAACTTCTCTACAAATTCCCTTCATTTTTCATCATTTCACGGGACACACAAACTCCCAACAAAACGATATATAATTGACGGTATAGTGACGTAGCAGCTTTTCTTTCTTGGATCCTTTTTTCCCAAAAAAATATAATATGCCCACGGAAAAAAAGACAAACTCTTCTTTTTTTTAAAAAAAGGATCTTCTTCATACATTTTTTAACCGGTGTGAGTGAGAGTGTGCGCACATAACGCATATGATACGGAGGGAGGAAGCATCCTTTTAAATTTAGAGACGGAAAGGAGGCAGCTTAAAATATATATTTTTTTCTTGGTGCTTTGGCTGAATGAGCCCGTTATTAGCTTTGTTATGAAATGTGTACTTTTTCCAGGGCTTTTTTTTATCCTTTTTACTTATAACATTAGTTCATTGACAAGAGAAAAATGTATGGTGACATGGGCCTCGTAACGGCCATAAAGATATGACAATGAAGTTGACAAAGAAGATAAGACAATGAAGTGCGGAAAGCGCTCTTTTCCACACAGACAGGGAGAGAGTGAAGGGAGAAATGGTGCCGGGTCTTTCCACTCCGGTTTTTTTTGCGTGCCCTCCACAAATTTACGAGTAGGCAAGCGACGGAGAAAATGAATGTGAGGGTGCCATTCCTCGGATCATTGATGCTCCTCTCATTTCTCTCCACTTTCTCTGGAAAAGAAGAGTGCTGACGTGCACATATCATTCTCGACAAAGAGCACCAGCAAAAAAAATAATAAAGAAAACATTTGACTGGGCAAATGAACCGTTTTTTTATATTCCGAAAAAAAAAGTTGGAGAGTATAGTATAAAAAAAATATAGCTGCTTGTGTGGGATGCTGGGGTCTTCTCCAGTTTCATCAAAATATATTTGATTACAAATGCTGAAAAATGACAGGGCACACAAAACTAATAGAGACGTTTCTTCTTGTCTCCCCAAAAACCAAAAAGTAAATTGTAAAAAAACGAGGAGCAAACAGCTACAGTAACCCGCTAAAAGTAAGTGCCGCAGACAAATGATTCCTGGAAAAAGTTTATGTGGGCAAACTAACAAGGACTAAATTTTTAAGTGGGCATTTAGATAACTACAGTGCGTGTGCCACTGTGTCATCTTTATTTAAACTGATTCGTCAATAAAGCTCTAAAAATATATATAAAATAATCTATCTTGATGAGAGTTATGAGGAGGAACACGAGAAGAATAAGTGCTCTGCTGAGTTTACTCAGTATAAGATGTACAAGAGTAATAATTTTTTTTCTCCGTTTTTTCACTTGCTGCTGGCCATTACGTACACTGACTAGGGCCATTTTTATCGTTATATTTGCAGCCCTCGTCCTCCATTTATGAAGATGTAGTGGCTGATATCCCAGACTATATTTATTAGGGACATGGTGGGCTCTCTCTCTCTCTTTCTCTTTCTCCCGAAAATTTTCTCTTGAAACTCCATCAGAGGATGAAAGAGAGAGGAAAACGGAGAAAGATGGGAAAGAGTGAAAGGAGACAAAGGAGAAGATTACGGTGCGTGACGAAGACTGAGACACGATGTTTTTGTCGACGCAGCAAAAAACTTGTATGTTCCGCTCTCTTCTACAGAACATCATTCCATACTTTTTTTCTTCTGTGGAGTGAAGGGAACGAGGATTTTTGTGCGTTTTTATAGACTCCAGTTTTCCAGTTAGCTACAAATAATAGGAACTGGCTAAAATGTAAGTGAGAGTGAAATGTGTGTGGAGTGTGCACGACTCACTCGCCCATTTCACTGCCATGCCGCCGTCTACCAGCACCAGCCCAGCTCTTGTTCAATGCACTCAGTGTTCAGATGAGCAGACCGCTCAAGATTACATTTTGTCTTTTTTAGTTCTCTGGCTACCAACTGGAAAATGCCTGCGAGGGAAGGAATGTATATATTTTTTGTGATGGTGCCGACTCAGCTCAAGTGGAGCTTAAGTGACGTTTGAGGCTCCATTTTAAAAGCAAAGTGGGACGTCGGAGAAAAAAAAATAGTCCCATCCTGTTAAAAATTACGATGTCGTTATTATTGAGATTTTCTCCGCTTTTTTCCCCTCCCTCCAAAAAAAGGGAAGCGCACAGAGAAAACAGGTAGGTGTGTAATAAGTGCAGTGTGAGTTGCTGATATTTGGTGGCGTGACGATGCGATGATGAGTACCCAGACGGAAGAAGAAAGCGTCCATATGGCCTCTTCATCTCCACTCTTTAATTGAAAGAGAAGAGGAGAAATTACGGGAGTCAATAAAATGATGGTGGGTAGTGGGAGGGAAATTGGAAGAACGGAAAACACAAAAGAGTAATCATGGCTCTCTCCTCTATCTTAATGAAAGTGACTTGTTTGGAGGGAGCCATGTGAAAAACCGCTAATTGCACCGTGCATCAGTGAGAAAAAGACGCGCAGGTCTGCTTTCCCTTTCCATCTCTCCAAAAACTTTAGTTTACTTTAACTGAAAGTCTTCCAAGGGGGGATGAAGTGAGAGGTGGGAATGTGAATTTGCATAGCGACAACCTCCACCACCACTTTTCTATAAACTGAGCTCCCTACTCCTCATTGAATACACTTAATTTCCCCACGGCTCTGGCTCTGACATTATTTTTTTCGTAAAAAAACTGTCAGAAAAATGTTTTTCAAGAATCTTTTTTAAATAAAAACTAATGGCACCCAGACACTTTTTCCACGTCTAGACAGTTCCAGACATTCTTCCCACTTAATAGCTTTCTTTCTCTCCTTCAATTCCAACAGTTGTTCGCGCTCTCCTCCTGGATTTAATTTTCGACTGAAAATACAACCGACCACAATATCCACTACTGCCACCGCCACGCACAGCCACCCACACTATAAAACTTTTTTTTACGAAATTTAATATACTCAAAATTCATAACAAGCAGAGAAAACTCTACTTTTGTGCGGTCGTCACCCTCAAAACTTCTCAAAAAAAATTATGCTAAGACGCACCTCGTGCGCCTATAAAATCTCCGCGCATCGTAAGCCATATGCTTGTGAGCTCTGCGTGTCCTTCCCCATAAATTATTTCACCGGGGATATTCTACCGCTCTAATTTTTTTTAACAAAATCTGAAATAGTAAAGCACCCCAGGACACTTCTAATTGATTGGGGTTTTGTATGCTAATCAGCAATTAATCCCTGATTTTCCCTTTTCCATCTCCCACCATCATCTCCAATCTATCCAGAATGATGAACTTCGTGCAAGCCCAATAAAGCTACACTCAAATATATCTAACCTTCCCAATTTTGCTAGGGTACGTCTTCATGTAAAAAAACGGAAATTGGCTTGCCGCACGCAACTCTCTCAATAGATTAGCCACAGTGAGCTTGACGAGCAAACACACAGCACAAGACCCCTGCAAAGACATTCTTTCAGATTTGCTCCAGCAACGCAATTCTATTTTGTCACAGTAATAATAAAGCTGTTCTATAAGAGGGAGATCTTTTTTTTTACCAAAAACAACAAAACTCTTTTTTTAATCTTCCAAACGAAATGCTAACCGACAGGATTCTCAGCAAAAAAGTAAATCTGGAGATTGATCAATACTGGGGCATTATGAGTATCCCCGTGAGTTCCTTCAAGTTAAAAAAGAAAATAGGGAGCACAATGAAAATATTCATTTTTTTCAGACAACAAAGCAGCAAGAGAAGCCGTACAAAAGAGAAGGAATTAGATAAAGCTATATTGCAGTCTGTTTTCTATTTTTTTCTCAAAAGATTTTGTTTCTCTAATTTCATTATAAAGAAATGTAAGCACATATCCAAACATAATCGAATAAATAAATACTGACGACTACGTCGACTTCCCCAAAGAACTGTTGCGTTCCTCTCCAGCAACATCAAAAGGTAATAGAAGACGCTTGCAAAAGAGTCTGGAGAGAAAGGGGAAAAAGGGAAGAGAAAGAGAAAGAGAGAAGCGAACGGAGTGACGTTCCCATTTCCATCTCTCTCCTCTTGATACATAATTTATGCAGAATCACAAGCTTTCCAGCTCCAGACCGAAAATATATATGTATATATTTATTTCCGAATTTTCAGGCTTCGAAAAGCAGGGCGGAATTTGCTCGAGTTAGCGTGCACCACCAACCAGCAGAGCTTACAGCATTCTAGGGATTCCTCCATGCATG
This sequence comes from Acrocyrtus sp. NNG-2020, assembly GCA_027744115.1. Classification (NCBI taxonomy): domain Eukaryota; kingdom Metazoa; phylum Arthropoda; class Collembola; order Entomobryomorpha; family Entomobryidae; genus Acrocyrtus; species Acrocyrtus sp. NNG-2020. The sequence continues at coordinate 20,050 of JAHZND010005529.1, forward strand.
AATGCATGCAAAGCAAACATTAACTTAACTAAGCGACTCTTATTAAATTCAAGTGGGGAATTTCGGATTTTATTACTCAAAGGGAAATACTAATACAGAGGCATAAATGAACTTTTATTTTTTTAAGGGAGAGATATCACAACATAAAATCTTTGCTGCAACTTTTCAGACAAAACTTACCTGATTCTCCTTTTACGACCTACTCACTAAATTCACTATCACTGGGAAACGAGCTCTTCTTTTTATTTCCTTTTCCGCTCAAATTCCTTTTTTTTCTACTGGGGAGATAGAGCACTGGAGAAACTACCGTTTTTTTTCTGAAGGAGAAGTCTAACCGGAAATTTATTACGATACTATATGCGAGCACGAACTCCCTAGACTTTTTTTTCCTAAAAAAAATTTCCAATCACTACCAGCTGACAACGCACATAAAATAATCTGACAAGTTTTAATTTCCGAAGAGAAAAGTAAAATTGTTCACTAATTTCGCAACTCTTTACACTTTATCTTTAGTCTTGTCTACAGCGCTCTAAAAGCGTTAAAAATGTAATTGCTAGCGAGCGACCGTGCTTAATCTCACAATCTTTGGCAAGTGCCGAGAAACTCACTTCTTCTTCTGCTTATTTTTCGCAACTCAAAAATTGGACTTTTAACCTTGTCCTAGTCAACCCACAATGAAGAAAATGTACGCTCCTATAAATACGTCTGTTTTTTTT
>JAHZND010005530.1:0-11758 GCA_027744115.1 Acrocyrtus sp. NNG-2020
AAAATCATTATATACGCTTATCCAAGAAAGAACAGGTGTAACGATGTTGTTATGATAGGCCAACGTAGGACCTAATAAATTGAAATCCTGCGTTTCTTTTCACATGTAATAAGTACGTGCAAAATCCACTGTCAACATACCAGATTATACAGAATTTTCGTTACCTGCGACAAGTGGGGTACTAGAAGATCAGGCCACCATGTTGAAGTTTATCAGAGGCAAAGGTACCCACATTTCCGCCGAAAGGGTTAAGGTTCAAAAGGAACTGTTCGCCTTCACAAAGGTACATTGATAAGTACTAACTGCACTTTTTTGGTACATAATAAATTAGGTGTATGCAAAATAAAGACCGGACAAAGTTGTAAAATTATCAGTGTTGCTGCTTTTGATTCTTAAAACAGACTGTAACGCATGGGTTTCCATCCAAGCCAACGGCTCTTGCATATGATCCACAGTTGGGACTTTTGGCGATTGCAAATAAAACTGGAGCTTTAATGGTGTAAGTAGATATATCCATCCCGTTCGTGATTATTGTTCTGGATAACGATACATAAAAAAGGTAGATAAAGGAAGATTGAATTTTTGCTAAAACAGTGTTGGGCAACCTGGTGTGGAATACACTGGACAGCATCCACAGCAGGAAGAAGTTTCGGTTACAAAAATATGCTTTGTGCCAAAGACGGTATGTGCTTACTTAAATTTGCAGTAACAAAAGTCAAAATTAAATATAATATAAGTTTGGAAAGTTATTGAAATATTGATATTGTTTTATATAGAGTCGACTAATTACTCTTTGTGACGACAATTCCCTACATCTATGGAAGTTTTATAATTCAAACTTGCAGCTTGTGAAATCGTATCCGTTAGAGGGAAAGTAAGCCTTGGACTTGAAAATGATTATGCTTCAAAGCCATATACCTACATAAATTGTAAAGCAAAATACTTTTACTATACACTTTTCGCTTTTAATTTATAGATTAAAAAGAATATCATCAATTTCTGTGAAAGAAGATTGTAAGCTAGCTTACGTAGGAACTGAAGGCGGAAACATTTATATGCTCGATATTCCAAAATTTGAGATTACGGATAAAATAATATATCTGGATGTCGTATTGCAAAAGTGAGTCATTCTGAGCTTCTTTGCAACAACTATGCAATAAGTCTTGTAATAAGCAAGTAGGTAGCCTATAGATTCTCTAAAAGTTAGTAAACAATGAAAATCAATATCATTACAGTGGACCAGAAAACTACAAAGTCAATCCGGGGGCGGTCGAGTGTATACTGGAAATACCACAGCAGTCTCAGTTACTAATTGGTTATGAACGCGGCTTGATTGTGTTGTGGGATATAAAAGAGCAGAAAAATATCCGGGTAACTGTACATAAAATTAACTTCGCTCATTGAAAGATGTCAGTCTTGTTAACTTTTTTGCGTATTTAATACATCCTAACTATATTGTATTATAATTTCTGTAGAATTTTTTGGCAACCCAGCAGTTGGAAGATATGTGTTGGTTTCCTTTGGATGGTGGAATTTCTACTAAAAAGGCGTTTGCCACTGCACACAACGATGGTTCATATATCCTTTGGGATATTGAGTCTGGCCAGAAACCTATGAAGGAAGCAACAACTCCATATGGGCCCTTCCCATGCAAGAGAATAGGGAAGCTTAGATTTTGGAAAAGTAATGATGATGAAACCGTATGTGCCTTTAGTGGTGGAATGCCACGTCGAGATTATGGCGATCATTATACAGTTTCCGTTAAGGCTGAAGGTAGTGTTTGCGTACTCTTAACTTCCGAACGTATTACCTATTCAATGATAGCTTTGCATTATTAGTAAATCAAATCCATATATTTTGTATTGGAATTGGATACAGAATCATCGGATTCTCCACACGTCACCTTTGATTTGACTTCAAAAGTAGTCGACTTTGTGCTGATTCCAAAATTAAACGAAAGTGGTACTGCCGATGGGCCTCCAGCTGCTCTCGTTATTCTTGCGGAAGAAGAACTTATTGCAGTGGACTTACAAACCGAAAATTGGCCTTTGTTCTATCCACATCCTTATTTAAATGCCATTCATCCTTCAGCAGTTACTTGTTTCCATCATGTGGATAATGTGTCTGATCAGGCCTTTTCAGCTTTAAAAAACATAGGATTACCTGGAGAATTTTCTAAAAATCCTTGGCCAATTAAAGGTGGAAAAGTGTTCTCAACAGAAAAGATCATTCCAAAGAAGACAGGAGATAAAGGAAAAGATTCTTTGACTGGAAAGGCTGTGATAAGCTATTGTCCTAAATCAGGAGTGTTGGTCGTAGGAGGTACTGCTGGACAATTAGTAGTTATTAGTTCGATGAGACGAGGAATTCTTCCTGAGGAGCCATCTAAATTAAGCGTAAGAATACAATATAAAAGCGCAGAAATAAAACACGTGCAGATTATGCAAGTTAGTGGTTTAAATAATTGTTAGGTTATCACATGCAACATGGTGGCAGACAAAGACGGATTTGTGTGGAAGGGTCATGATCCTTTAGAATACAAACCAAAGAACAATCCAAATATTGCCAATCGAGACGGCGAAGCTTCCTTCACTGTGAGTGCTCTTCTGCAAATAAAACCTCCAGCTGCTATCACTGCTTTAGCGCTAGAAGCACCGTCTGGTGTTACGGCCGTTGGTACGGCGCATGGAGTGCTGCTCCTGGATTTTTTCAGAAAAAAAGTGGTTATGATTAAGTCAACTCTCAACCCGAATGGTACGTTTTCTCTTTTGGCGTTGTTTATCCGCCCACTTTCTCTTATGTCTGTTACATATGGATTTAATTACAATCATTGCTACATTACATAATTTGAGGCTACCCAAAATATTTGAGGACATTAATATATTTGGGCAATATTAGAAACCATTTGAGAAAATTCGTATTGTTTAGATGTTATGGCTGCTGGAGATACTCCAATTTCAAGAAGAAAGTCAATCAAGAAATCTTTGAGAGAGTCGTTCCGAAGGTTGAGAAAAGGCAGATCTCAGAGAGCTCCAAGTGGCAGCAGTCCAATAAAAAGTCCATCTCTTTCAACTGTTCAGAGCCCAGGCGATCCCCCATCAAAGACAGTTGAAAGGGCAATAGAAGCACGTGGTGCAGATGACGCAATGTCTTCGATGGTGCGATCAGTTACATTTGCGAAAACTTACATCGTTAGCTGTAAGTGTACTACATAAAATAAATGTAAAATGAGCTATGCAATTCAAAATGAGACTTCGTTTGGTGTGCTGATTAGTATGAAACAAAATCTGTAAATTACACGACGTGTATTTTGCTGCATTTTAGTGCAAACAACGACTCCAACACTGTGGGCTGGTACTAATGCTGGAACTGTGTATGTATTCACTCTTGGAGTACCAGGCGGAGAAAAAAGAAATAAGGAGGATGTCACATGTCAAATAGCAAAGGAAATCCAGCTAAAACATAGGGCCCCGGTGTTGTCTGTAATCGTTTTAGATTGCAATTCTGGAAACGTTGATGGCTTTTCACCTCAGCATGACCATCTAGGACCGCATAAAGTTATAATATCTAGCGAGGAGCAACTTAAAGTTAGTAAACAAGTTGTTTTAGTTCAGAGTTGCATTAATATCTGAAATCGCATAAAATTATATTTACATTATGTATGCAATTCTTTAGATATTTACGCTGCCAGCTTTAAGACCATTTGGAAAACTAAAACTGACCGCCCAAGAGGGATCGAGAACGAGGAAAATTACAGTTCAAAACTTTGTGTCTACGGCTGATGAAGCTTATCATGAGAAATGCCTATCGTGTCTGACCAATCAAGGGGATGTTTTTATAATTACTGTACCGGATCTCCGGAAGCAAATAGTGTTTAGTCAGTGCCTTAAACGAGAAGATATCACTGGCATATCTAGCTTTACTTTCAATGAAACTGGCGAAGCTTTCTATCAGATTAGTTCAAGTCAGCTGCAACGAATCAGTGTTTCCACGAAAGCTGCATTAGATTCCAAACCGAAATGCGCCGTAATTGGTCCCCAGCAAGAAAATGAGTGCTCTGTTAGTGTCATCAATGCAAACCACGTGGATGCTCCTGCAAATGATACCGAATTAAATCATAACCGAGAGATCAGTATTGATGAATTGAGTTCTGAAGCTGCCGATATTACCATAGATTCTGTGCGGGATCATACTGTGAATGGAAATTCCACCTCTGGAAGTACTTCAACGTAAGTAGAGCAGCGTTTAGTTTAAGTTAATAGTGCCAAAATTAATTGATTGAGACGTATATGCATCGTGTATAATAATTATCAATTCCCATTTACTTTTAATTCAGTCGTGCTGTTGAGGAACGTCTTATCGATGGCGGTTCGTTAACGTCGCCTACTCCGGCTAGCGTGACAAACCAAATTCGAAGTGTGACAACTGTAACTACAACCACCGTTGTAAATTCCGTACAGAGTAAGTATCAAAATGATGCGACGGACGTGTTGAAATTGCGGATATGTCCTGTATCTAAATAAAGTACGTGCTATTTACCTAAGTGAAAGTCCTATTTTCTATTTTACTCTCTTTCAGATCCTTCAGTAGAAACATCAGCTACAAGCTCGTCTGGTGCCTCTTCATCAACGGCCTCCACCACTACGACTGTTGTTAGAGCCCCAAAAGCTGAGGCAGAGGACGAAGCCACGGAAGTAGTATCGTCATCTTGAGATCTCGCTTGTGGTAGGGCGTACACCGGAAGTAACACTTTTGCAACGCCAGACATGACCATCCGAGTTACTGTAGTACTTACAACTGAAGTCTCATAGAACATTATTATTGCATATTATGAGGTCACGGTTTACCGTAACTTTCTTTTAGTAGTTAAGCACGCATATTTGTATGTCAATTGTCAGCTCTGCTCCTCGACATCCACACTTATTTAATGTACTTAATGTTTTAGCAGATTTTTAAGTAATTTACTTTAAGTGTTCTAATGTAACTTCGCTATAGGAAAACGTCCGATCCAGAAATCATTGTTCTCATCTCACTATTAATATTTTGTGTTAAGATATGCAATGCAAGATAACTTAAATGAAAGATGTGGTAAGGGTAACATACTTTAGCCAAGTGTGTGGAATCATCAATGTGCTACTTTTTTTATTAACTTTTACATAGTGTTAAGTAAAAACTAACAACACTTATGTCAATGGGCAAGGGTTTTTATGTATTTTCAGCAATGCTAATAATATATGCATATTTCTAATATTTAAAATGAATGCATATGTGTATTTTATACTACTTTATATATAAAACATATACCTAGTACACAATGCTTTAGGACAGATTCTCCGTAGAGAATTGCCTGCTTCACGTAGGTATGTAGATGCAAGTTTTGTGTTAGTATATGTAATTAATATGATCACTGATTGTTATGCTTTTATTTTGACCATCAGTTGTAACAATAAAAGGAAAAGTACTTGAGTTTTTTAAAACAGAATAAATCAATATAGTTCTTTCATTTCATGAAAAAAACAACCTTTTAGCTTTATTAAATGATAAAGCAGTAATATTTACATGTCATATGCTGTCAAAACAGCTATCTTTAATTATGAACTAGCAATAAGGAGTAGCTTAATTTAATTAAAATTAATTATGCTCTCTAATTTCTAGGTATATTACCTATATCATAACCAAACAAATAATTTAAAAACGGGTTGATACTCGTTGTGCGTATAACTTCCCCGACCCATCTCCTTATATGATCGATGGTTTCGATTTATGCAGAGGTTGAGGCAACTCAGGTGGCAATAAATTGAATTTGAATAGGCTATCATCATCACATTATGGCAAACTCCAACCTCGGCTTGCACTACGCACTTTACGCCGATAGAACTAACTCCACACTCCACCTCACATGTGTCATGTCCCGTAGGCATTGGAAACAGGAAGAGGGACCGGGACCGGACCGCATCCCAATAATACCGTAGTAATCGCCGATCTGCTCACGATTTATGCACTCATGAGAGAGCAGACATAATTAGAGGAAACGAATCCTTAGCGTTAATTTTGGAATTAATGGGAGAGTCCATGTAAATAATTGTATTTTCCAAGTCTGTGGAAGTAAGGAAATCCGCCCATTCGGAATCTAAAGGTAAGCCTAGCTGTTCCTGAACGTAGGATGTTGGAACACTCGGTCGATAACTGTACATATCAACAATGAAATGATTAGTTCATCACATATTATAAAGCCAACTCAAATTCAAGACAGCACCATAAAATCAGTTATAAAAAAGCGATATAATAATGCTGATATATATATATATATATCAAAAAGACGACCTGAAAACGGGAAATGTATTAATCATTAAGTATTAATTTGCAGTTAAACCGTTAAAATCAGCCTGGCAAAGGAAACTCAATTCCTTTGCCAACCAGTATTAGCCTTACGCTTTTAGGATGGTTTTGAGTGCGTGCTTGCGTTCTCGATTAGCAAACCAGTCGATAAGATAACCGGCCATTTTTGGGGCATTTATATGTAACTGAAAGAACTTTGAATAGTTTTTCAGCGCCCACGCAGCCTGCAGCTCTAAAGCGTGCGCGACACATTCATCTTGCTTAACTTCCTCCGTTAGTTTTGACATGACATCGCCCAAATCTGAAAAACATTAGTTATTTTTCTATACACTGGAAGCATACTTGAAAAGATAATTACGGAAATTAAAATGAGACAGCGTATTTATCCCTGACTTACCCAATGTATTCGCTGTAAAGATGCAATACAAAATACGATAAGCTGTAAATTCAACTTTGTTAGGCGCAGAAGGAAATGTGTCGTAAAGTTGAACTAATTGCGACTGGCATTGATTATATTCTTCATGATCGCCCTTTTCTAGGGCTATCCGCGCATGCGTTTCATACACATATACAGTGAAATCATTTCGTATTCTTTGCACAGTTAGATCTTGTCGAATAGATTTTAACTGGTCACAGGCATAAAAATAATCTTGGTTTTCTTTCCATTTTCTTTTGACCATTTCCAAGCTATCTTTCAGTACACTTTCTGGTCTTATCGTCGATGGGTCTGGAGCCTTTAAACATAAATAGATGTTTGTGATTCTTTGTGAATATACTGCTTGTTCTGTATATAGGAAAATGTACTTTGTACTACTACTAAAACCCAAAAACGATTGCCATTATTACTTACAGTTGTTAAACGAAGGTATCGTTTTTCCAATTCTGAGCTTGTACCAATTACAACTGTTCCAGACCAGTCATTATCTTCATAAGTTGCATAATTCCCTGTTGTATCTATTGCCCATAGTGCACCATTGGAACTACCAGGAAAGTTTGAACGATCTGCTGCAAACCCTCCCAAACGACTTTTCATTGTTGGACGCTGACCAGTGCCTTTACCCTTACCTTGTTGTTTATCTGCAATTCCCAAATATAGCTTATTAAGTATATCATATTAACAAAACTTCTTGGCTTAACCTGTTTGTTGATCTACTTACTTTCTTTTGCAAATCTCGCTGCTCTTGCATTCATCTTGGCAGTAGTTTTGCAATCTTCATCCAGTTGCATTAACCCATATTCATTATATAAATGTGCCCTTTCAACCCTCTCTTGATCCTTGTTGGATTTCTTTTCGCTATATGAAATTAAAAAGAGTGATGATAACATATAATTATGAAAATTAATCCTTTAAGCAGTTTTTATTACTACTTACATGCCACCTTTCCCAGCTTTAACTTTACCACCCCGGCGAGACTTCTTTTTCGGACTAACCTTCGACTGCTTGCTGAGTGTAAACTTTTTTGATGTATTTGTTGAGTTTGAATCCGAACTTGACCTAAAAACGGAATTTTTAAAAAATAATTAACTGTGCAACTTAGCCGATAAAGTATATGATGAACTGATTAATACTTATTGTAACCCGTGTACTTGTACTTACCTTCTTCTCCTTTTATTTCTCTTATTAGAATATTCAGAAGACGATGACGAAGAGCTAGAATCACTAGATCTAGAGCGGGACCTTGACCGAGAGGGCGATCCAGCGTTCGATGTTGACCTGAAAACATTTCGCCCACCCCTCCCTTTAGATTGACCCCACTGATTATTGTTGCCGCGACCTTTCTGTTGCAATTGCTGCTTTTGCATGCCACCACCACCACCACGACCGCCACGGAGACTGTTTCCACCTCCACGACTAGGCAAAAAGTCGTCAGTTTTTATTGGCTTACCCGTTATTTTACCTTTGATCGGTCCAATTGCGGCGAATGGTAGCATTTTAATTTGGCCACCCGATATCCTACAAAATGCAGAATTGTTTTGCATTTATAAAAATTACACCATAAATATGCCTTAGGTTTTGAACCTCAAGCAAACATTTTAACTTTTGGTCTGATAAAGACTGTGGATTTACAAAGATATACGCGCACTAACAAGTCTTATGAGTAAACGCCTACTACTCAATTACTAAACACTAAACGATGACCTCGGTTGCCTCAACGAAGCCAGAAAACGTAAAGAAACATCTAAGGAGCCAAGTACGCGATTTTTCCGGTTTGTGACTTCGCTGAGCCAGTTTCATTCAACTTGAGCCAACAACGTTTTTATTATTCAGCCAGTATTTTGAGCAGTATTATGAGTTTACCATGTGACTTGATAGTGCTCACAACTTAGCATTTTTTCGTAAATCCGCGGTCGATTTTACATTTTACTAAAATTAAAGTCTCTAACGTTTTGAAAAACTTACTCGGGGAGAGGTTCTTTGGACCAATCTTTCGTCTGAAGGACGCCATCTTGAGCGGCTCTCGTAACTTTTCCCCGTAATATTATATCCACGCGGTCCTTATCAACCGTTGTACCACATAAAGCGTAACAGCGGAATACGTATTGTCTGAAATAACGAGTTAGACTTTCGGAAAACTATACGACAGGTTAGTTGCAATTGAATAATTAAATATCCTAATTAACTTACTGTAAGCTGGCTGGCCAATCTGACGGATCCATTGCTTTGCTAATGTCCCTTGTGTTGGCATTAGACTGATACCCATCATTGCCTTCGTTAGATTCCAAGTTTCGATGTTGATTGGTATATGCATTAGACACTGATGAGTTATTAGATGCAAATGAATTACTATAACCATTCTGGTTACGGTGATATTCAGAGACGTCAACATTCTTGCTTTGTTGATTGCTGCTTGATGCTGCTGCAACACTAGCGTGTGAGGGGACTACATTTGTATTTTGGCTGCCTGATGTATTTTGATGTCCCCCTAAACCACCTGTGTTGTTTGAATTGCCAATACTTGCAAAACTACCTGCAGAAGACTGCATGGTTGAGGGCTGCTGATTTTGAGTTTTATTGCCAAACCCATGTGCCCCTCCACGTTTAGGCTGCAGACTGAATCTAATAGGCTTGGGACCGCCTCCGCTATTCATATTCTGATTTTGCTGATTATTACTACGATTATTTGATTGTTGCTGATTTGAACCCCAGGATTGATTGGATTGGGAAAAATTATTGTAACTAGAAAAATTCGAAAAATTTGAAGAGGAATTAGGAGGAACATTATTTGCCCCATATCCAGAAGAAGGAGGAGGAATCTGACTCAGATGAGCAGGATTGAATCCTGGGGGCAAACCAGAATTGACAGGTAGTTGTGCTTGGTTGCCTTTATTTTGTTGCATTTGGGGAATAGCAAGTGTCTGGGGTGTTGGACAAGAGAAATTCATGCCTTGCATGCCCTGTAAAAATAAATATAAGTCATTTTAGTTATTCATAAAAGTTGCTTCTGTAAATACGTTTCTAATGTTTTATCCAATCATATAAACTTACAAATCCACCATAATTATAACCCCCATACCCAAAGCTTGGTGGTGGCGCTGCATAGCTGTCACAGTACAAAACATTAAATAAAAATGTTTAAAATTCAAATAAAATGACATTTAAAAGTTTAAAACAATGGTTGTAGTATAGTAATACCAGAACACCAAAGACGTTGACGTACATACATAATAATAATACAATTAAGAATGATAAACTTACGGGTTAAATCCATAGGGTAATGGCCATTGTGATGCAGCAGCAGCAGCAGACTGGTTTGCTTTTGTGTTTGTAGAAGCAGCTAGCTTCTGTGCTGCTTCTGCAGCTTTATCAAGTGATTGTTGATCACTGACTTGAGACATTTTTCGAACAATTTAGCGGATTTTACAGATAAGTCAAGTATATTTATATTTAACTGCTCATTTAATACACTCTTTTTACAATAAATACGACTCAACAAAAACAATCAACTAAACTAAACTCTCGAACACGAAATTTGCTAACAGTAAAACGCGTTTTGCTTACTATTCTTAACTAAATCACAAGTGCGAAGAATTGAAATGTAAACTAACCCTATCAATTACCTACCTATGACAAAGAGTTTTTATAATTTACACAAACTTTTTCTACAGTATTTATCTTATAATACAGCTTTTTTGCTTTTTAAAACCTAGACCCTTCCCTGGCTTAAGATAAGGCAAGTCAGAGGCAAAGTTTAGCTAAAAGTAAAATTACTACCGAATATTTGAAGTGCTTCTTAGCAGATGGCTCCAATAAATGGCTTGCAAATTATCAGTTGCAGGGTTTTCACTTTTAATGCTTGTCGCAGTTTTCACTTTAATGGTGAGTCGGTTCGATCCAGCTAGCAGTATGACTCTGGAGCTAAGCGCATTTAAAATGTTCAAAAAAATGGGATTTAAATCTCAAACTTCAATTGGAATCGTGAATCGAATAATAAACTTGGCATGTAAATATCTGCAACTGGGACGGAACTGAAGTGATGTGCTTCGATGGAAACTTGGGCTTAATGGATTCGATGTTCAAGATATTACAGATAAATCTTCTCTTCATATTTGGGGCTCAAAAATAAGGTTTTGATTCTGAATCTGAATTTGCGTAGATTGTAGAAATAATTTGACAATTGACTGGGATCCAACTGAATGTGGAATGACTTTTAAAAATGGAAAATGGAAACAGTCCTACCTATAGTAGTTGTCCTATTTTACAATATTTTTTTCCTCACATTAAATCCTACCTACTTTAAACATCAAGAACAGTTAAAGATAGCCTAAACACAAATAGAACAGTTATATTTACGTTGATTTTACAAACTACAACACACTTATCTAACATACAATACAATAAACCTGATGCATCAATCAACCAAAAGTGAAAAATAATTTGTTTTGGATAATTTACTGATTGATGCGTTCAGAAATTTTACATCAAAGTCTAGATTACTCACACAATTACTTAAAAAACACATTTGACGAAAGACTTTCTCCTGAAGACGATGGTGAACCTTGTGGAAGACACTTTAAATCTTGGTTATCTTCTTCCCTCCTTAGAAAACACCCTCTTTGAAAGTCGAAATCCTTAATTTCTTCAGTAATTATTCTATTATTCTCCCAAATTGTTGGCTGATAATCTTCTCTGGATATAGTGCTGATATTTCAGAAGTAATTACATAGTTGCTGGTTAGGCAAGTCCAAAGTTTTTTTCTTCAGAGGATGAGCAAATTCCAGTAATTTGTAAACTAACTTTTGAAATTCCTAAAAACGTTGCTGAGCTGAAGACCATAAAAATATAAAAATTGGCTGCAATACAAGTCCAAATCCGTAAATATATCTGAGGACTGGGACTAGGATGGGAAATGGAGATGCAAATGCACACACAGGTTGTGCTACATTCACTATTACAAATCCAAATGGAATGCTGTAATCC
>JAHZND010005531.1:0-14928 GCA_027744115.1 Acrocyrtus sp. NNG-2020
GCTTCTTCACTGAACTGAAAAATGGCTAGAATAAAATTATTTTTAGCCGCGAGAGGCAATTCCCGCTTTCCGCTTTTGATATTCAGCCACTTAAAAGCTTCTATAATTAAACGCGCAATTTATTTTAACAAAGATTTTAACTGCTGCGAAGTGGATGTAGACCGCCAGGAGCATGTTTCATTTTGATGGAAGATGACTAAGGTGCTAAATTGGAAGCATTTACAGCACATAGGTATGCAATGCATGAGCAAAGATTTAGCACAAAAGCATCTGCCTAGGCGTATGCATGCTATTTTTGTAGGTTTTACATTTTGCCTCGTGCGAACTCCACCTCTTCTAGTAAAGTGAGTGCTAATATATTTAAGTTAATCAAATTAGAGAACCCATTTACTGAAGTAAACCAGTCTAGTTTGGAGTACATGCTATTCGTCCATTCCAGTGAGTATGTAGTAATATTCAATTAGTGAGAGCAGGCTGCATGTAAGCCTCCTCACATTTGCAACGCCCTTGCGAATTCGCTTTCTTGTGTGGCTTTTATCAAATTATGGAACCATTTTCATGAGACAGAGCGATATGGAACTTTTAGATGTCTATGAAACGGATATCTATCTAGATAATATGAGATCGTATCATATCATGAATAGATCCATTCTCCCCACACGTAGCTTGAATGTAAAAGTCTGGAAGCTGTAATTTGAACTTCTCTGGTGAATATACTAACTCCAGTTACGAAAATTGCTTTTACACGTGCTTAATTTTCAATTAAGCATCAAAGTTCATTTTCACGACAAACAGTGCTCGATATCATGTCATTTAATTTAGGAGCTCACGTAGCCCGTTACGAAATAAAGATAGATTTTTCCTCTTGGAGGGCTGTAAAAATTGAGCGAAACATGATTCCCAATCAAGTCACATCTGTGCTTACTATTAAAATCTAACTAGGAATCGTAATTTTGAGAATAATGACTTCAGGGGTCAGGAAGTAATACGAGGACTAGTAATAAAATTGTAGAATACACACCAACTGCCGATTAAACGATGTGCTGGCAGCATCGAGAAACATTTCCTAACTGTTCTTTCCAGTAAAAATACAGACGCAAAAAGGGAAGTCTGATACAGATCGTCGAAAGTCCTTGTAATATGAATATGCATGTTATCTTAACTGGATCCACGAACGCTCCAAAATATTCGCCGCTACTTTACTAATGTGTAGTGTACGCTAATAATAATTAGCAGATTATTGATTTCTAATTCTGAAGTTATCAATAAATAGCAAAATACCCTTCCCAACTTCCAAAGCATATAATTCATTTAGGTATGTGCAGAGGCACATACTAAAATCCATCAACAGAGATAGTGCATCTCAGATTTGCTTTTAACGAAAAAGGATGAGGATGACATGGATAATATTCAGCACCTAATTCTCCCTCCTCCACTTATTGTATCCTGGTCCTGGTTTACTTACTAAAATGCAAATATATATTTTATTACAGACTGGCGAACCTTTGACCTTAAAGAGTTATCAGCACGAAGCTTTAAATTTTTTATGGCTTATTACATTCCATTAAATGGGATTTTTATGAAAAGAACCTTTGATCAGCTCCACTTTAAATCTCCTTAGATTGAAAATTCGCGTATTGAATATTTATTGCTGCCTTTTTTCTCTGAAAGTACCTAATCTGGCTTGTCCAGTGTCTGCACTGATGTGGAATAAAATATGCAACGCTCATTTTATTTTTCATCAGTATTTATCCGCTTGGCTGGAATACCAGATACAAGTAACAAAGTGGCTCAACCACAGACGCAATCTTCATGAAATCGTTTTCTTGCAAGTAGGCGATTTTTTTTACATATTTTTCTGAACCATTCTTCAATAAAAATGGATTATTGTGTAAAGTATAATTTCGCAATACCGTCCCAAATTCCTCTAGAAGGAAACTTCTGTGTGAGAATGGCCATCGCTTTATGACCAGAGCTCTACTGAGCCAAGACTTAGTTGTGTGGGCTCAAAACTCAGAAATATCCTGATAGAGAATCTGAAATAGTTTTGTGTGCATTTTACACATTTCTGCGCCCCTATTCCAGTGTGATTTCCAATGCACGATAATGAAGACACTAGTTGTGCTAGACTACTTTAGTCTTTTTTTGCTGGAGGCGACCTTCGGGAACGTATTCACCTGCTGTCATTTCATGGAAAATGGCACTGGTTATTGGATTCTTTATTCCAACTCCAGGTAATAAATAATAATATTTAATGCATTAGTAGTTCTATTTAGTTTATAAACAAGGCAATTTTCTGTCGCACGATTATACCTGTATACGATGTAATAATATATACATGCGAAAATAAATAGGCGGTAATGCTAGATACAAAAATAATGAGCGAGAAGACCTTCAATCACTGATTCAGCTGCGGTTTTAAATGCAGCCGCGAAAGATCTAGAAATGTGCGTGATTATTTGGTGTGCCAACTCCCTCGGGTGAGACGTCAATACTTATATACGTCAGTGAAAAGAAAATCGAAATTTGCAAATTGAAAGTCTCTGCACCTGCAAATTTCTGCTCTCCTTCCATTCTGTGGCACTATTGACTGCCTCCCCTTTGAGAATTGTAATTGGAACTGTGCAGCAAAATGACGTAGTCAAGCATTTTGCGGTAGACAGACTTGCAAATCCCTTTTATTTGTTTGTCACTCATATAGCTGGGGAAAATAGGATTTTTTCATCAATCAAAATCGATCAGTATAGAAATAGAAAATAGAAGTGAATTAATAAAGGGGATTGAAACTGTATCATTACATTCACAGCATGAGCTCTTAATATAAGTAGCTCGCTACTGAATTTTTTTTTTCGTTTTCTTTGATTGGATTTTATCGATTGAGTGCTGATCCCATTTCAGTTTTTGCATTTAAAGTTCGTGCAAAAGTATTTCTGAAATGCATGTTTTCGTCTTGTGAGAGTGCTGATCCTCTTGGCGAATTTTGAAATTGAAAGCCGCATTCCTATTATAAAAGTGGTGAAATTTTGACTACCTGGCTATTTCTTTCTCTGATTCAAACCTCCATGCATTTTTCGCATTTGATGCGAATAATCAAGATACAATACCTGACATATGCATTAGCATTAGTATTAAAAAAATCAGCTAAACGAGTTGTCAACAAATTCTTCGGAAAATGATAATAAAAAATTACAATTAAAATTTATTTAGGTCAATCTCACTTTGAATCTCGAGAATATGTCTGAAGTCTGAACTCCTCGAAAGAATTTATCTCACTTTTAATTTTTGCCTTGAAGATGTCATTGTTGAGTTTGATGGGCGGTAATTGTAAGACGCTTTTTCGCTCTTTTGAATAAGCCCTAAAAACAAAAGTTTTTTTCCTTTTAATATCTACCAATTATTTTTTCTATAAAAACAAAATCCACGTCCTTTGTCAGAAGCGACACAGGGGGAAACTACATATAGAATGGAATGCTTTATATTAAAAAAACTTTTACTAGTAGTATGTGAGATTTCGCAACTCACAAGTGCATAATTATACGATAGCAAGTTCTTTTAAATATTAGCTCAGTGTGTTTCTGTCACTTCATTTCGGACATATTTGTTCTGTGTCTATGTTGTCGTAATCAAAAAAATTGTGTTCTTGTCCTACAAATACAAATGTCTGCAAAATTGCTCCTTTACAACTATCACCAGCATTTAATTTGATGAGTCTTGTCATTTTTATCTGCAAGAAAGCAAAGAAAACGCAGTGGGGAGCCCATACTTTTTTCTGAGCCGGCTCATGGGAAAGTTTTTTTCTACTTGAGAATACAAGCTTATAAGTACTGGCACTAGTGGTACTTGTACAAAAAGTTGAGTTGCATTTATGTACAAATCACAATACAATTATGAAAAATGGGAATGACTCTCGTTCTTATTCACAATCAACAAATCATTAACCATGTAACCTTCTCAAGGTGTTTATTCTGTCATTCCACATGTTTCTGTTTCTGAATTGCACCAATCATCGTCGACTCTACTTCATATGTAGAAGCGTTTTACCTTCTCCTCCCTGCAACAGAAGTATTGTACAAAATGAGTGCACGAAAGGCTCGACTGCAAAAGTTCATGTTTTGTCAAGCCTTTTTTAAAAGATTTTATAGTAAAAACCATTTTGTTAATGTCATTTACAATTATGATGACGTTGATGATGTGGTTGACTTTACACATTTTATTACTGAAGCTAACGAGAAGCGATACGGTCTGAAAGAGAAGTTGACATGGCATGTCGTCTCGTTATTTTCTGATTGTGATTACGATTATTTTCGTAACACCATTTTTCTACTGGCTTTAGCTTAAAGTTGCATGATGAGTTGTATAATTCTTTCTTTTGAGTTGGACCTACATCTTAAGAAATGCGCTTGATGAATGAATGTAGAACACTGCTGTTAGGCTGGATATAAATAGTTTACTGAACTACCAGAATGTGTGTCCTCCTGTCATAATCCAAGTTAGTATTCAAATACGATCTCGTCCGGATTAGCAAGCTTTAGTTTTCTTGGGCTTCCAAGAAGGAGCTCTCGTGTTTCGTAGCAATGTCACTTTTAGTGGCAGGTCGGATAATACTATTTGAAAATGTTATAGAGATTTAGTTTTAAAGGCTATAAGTGTAAACTGATCTGACTATGAGAACAGAAGTGACAGAATCAATCGATCACACATATCCTGTATGGGATAATGTCTAGCCCCAGCCCTATTCAATTTACCTTCCTTGACATTTTCGATGTTTTTTGACAACGAGCAAAATTGATTCCCATCCAAATTATGTATTTGGTTCAATAGAGCATGGCAGTGCTCATTTACAGCTACATACATCCTTTCATGAAAACATTTCCCATTGTTGTAAACATAAATTAATAAATCATTTATTAAAAGAGGCGAGATTTTAAAAGATATAATTTGAATGTAGGTATGGGTAAGGATGACAGATTTATGAAGTGGTTGCAATAAGATGCTGTAGTCTATCCTAGTCTAACTGACTTAAGCATTCGATGCCCACTTAGTCGATACCATATGAGATGTATTTTCTGCATGGGTGGCACTTGAAAGAAGACTTTTTGCTAATGTACCTTTGTATTGATTACTTGTGCAAAGATACATAATTTGACGTAACCACCTTTTACACAAAATTTATGTTGGCGATTTATTGTTGTCTGTGATTATTATGTTGCAGGGATATAAGGTTTTTTTTCAAAATAGGATCTCTTGTGTCGCGTCCTTCCAAGCACGATTTTGACCGACAATGCAAGTATGCAGAACCTGCATTATTATGACAACGTCTTAGCAGTAATTTTCCCGAAACACTTGTAGTTAAAAGCAGATTGACAAGTTTTCTACACATACGTACTTTGCTCACTGGGTTTAGTAACAGAAGTGGTAATCAATGGAGCAAAAAAGGAATTGTAGAATGTGGTTTTGCTGTTTACTTACAAGAAAAAAGCATGCATGATAGGTACACGCAAAATTGTCAAAAGAGTGCCTCCTTGTATTTTTTCTCACTTGCGACTTTATTGTTAGAATACTTTTTTTTGAAACACTTAATTTTTTGTAAAAATCTTCTTTAGCCTAGTTCTGAATTTTCAATTTTGCAATTAGTGAACTGCTTTTATTAGGGGTTGTTTAGGTAGTCTAAAAATTGAATGGTATTAGACGGACTACACTGTCAGCATGCAGTACTTTTTTTCTTGAAGTGATCTTGATTTTTCGTGATTTATTATCGTCACACAATTGGTATCCTGATAGAATATAACAGTAGGCTTGAGCCTACTACTTATTAGTAAGAATCCAGTTAGTGCTTGCACTCCCCTCACGATAGAACAATCAAGACGCATGGATATAAACACTGTAATTTTGCATTTTTATCAATTCTTGAGTGTACCTGTCTGTCTGGCTTCTTTAGAGCTTTATTCCCATTTGAACATTCCTGTTTGTCTGATTAACGATACATAGTAGAACAGGCCTAAATCAAGGTCCTTTTTCCTTGCCATTTAGATTTGTATGGAATATTTATTTTTTTACTTGTAAACTGAAAATGCGAAAAGGCAAAATGACTAACATTTACTCACCTTAAGTGAGTACCTGCAAGTTAATCATTTTTGTAGCAAAACTGCTATCCAGTCGGCATTGTCAACTTCATGAAAGCCGCAATACTTTAATTATAATTAAAGCCTTACTGAGAGACAAAGGGTTCCAAGTTAAAATTTTCTTGCAGGTAAACTTTTAAGATAATAATAATTAATTGATCGCCGTCATTGTGCTATCAGAGACTTTATGATTGAGAGTGAGTGCAATAGCAAACTCACGGAGGCGAAGGCAGTGACGAATTTTATTCTTAGGAATGAGCTAAAAATGAAAGGCTATTAGATAATTCTTCCTTATTTATCAATCATCAAAATTCTTTGCTGGAGACGCCTATTTTCTTTGTTCGATGTTTGGCTTCAACTGAAATGGATATAGTAATAGTAATGATAATGGAGTGTATGGAATCTGGTGTGATGACACTTGACTTGGCATCTACGCAGCGAAGGGTGTATGGTTGTGCTATAGGAATTTTATACTTTTTCTAGGCTCGTAGTATGACTACGAGTATGAGATGTATAATAATGGAGAGAATGGTGGTAGGTAAGTTATGGAGGCAGACGCCAAAACTAAAAGTTACCTGTTATTACATCATTACTACGTACTTTTCTTGCGTTCCAAGAATGTTTGATTTAAGGTCAAGTTTCTTTTTTCTAGTCTGAATATGTTTATTGCCTGACGAAAGCTATAGGTTTTTAGTTTGATGATTTAAAGTATGTTGGCGGTTGTAACTTTGCCATCTTATTTACTTAAGCAAAATTACAACATTATCAGCCTACCAGTTGTAGTTCAGTTTTTAATAAGTTTTGCATTACATGAGATTTATAATTGTATATGGAGTCATATTTCAAAAACATTGTAGAAGCACAAGATGTGATGATGTAACATAGTCAAGATATATGAAACTAAGAAAGGAAAACTTGAAATCCTGTTGAAATTGAAATTCAAAGGAGAAGTAAAGAAGCTAAAAAGACTTATGTCTCAATTACATTGGGAAATTAGTTTTGTACTTTCTTACGGATTTTGAAAAGAACAAGAAAAAGGAAAATCTGATCAATATGATGTAAGTGGTTAATGAATACGAACTAAATCTAAAAATATCCTCACTTGCTTCTGGTTGTTTTTATACTTTGCTAGAAAAGTTTACTTTTTATATTTCTGGAAAATGCTTTTCTTCGAGCATGAAGAAATTGGAACCAGAACGAAGATGCTGAAGTTTCCGCTATGAAATGAAAGTCAACGACGCTGCCTCGCTTTCATAATATTGGCCTCTCGGAGGTTAACGTGCTTCTGATATATATTGCGAAATGCTTATATCCCACTGGCAATAACTTTCTTCCAGTCGCTTTTGTATATGACGTAAAAGGATAAAATTAGAATTGCGAAATTTCAGCCAAAAGCCTCAGAAATTTAATTTTCCACTTTTCTCCATAAATAGATTCCGATATTGGTAGATAGAAGCTTTTATCTGTACATTTACAATATTGAAATTTTCCAAGGTTAATAAGAGAAAGGCCAAGTTCAACGCAATTAGCTCTCAAATTCGATATCTTACATCAAAGGAACGAAAAAACACTTTCCTAAACTGACTCTGGAGTGATGTCAGTACTAAAGTCTAATAGTTTCTACACAGTAGAATTTGATGAAAGTTCAGTAAAAGCTATTACACGCTGTATTTTTCCATCCATAATTTAAAGTTAAAGACAAAAGCTGTATTATATGCTATTTAAATTATGGCCAAGCTATGATTATTTAAGCTGAACAATTTGAAAAATTCGAATAAGAGAAAATATAATTTGTACTGATGATAAAAAACGATTACTAAAACTCCTAAAATGTAAAATGTACCTAAGTGAACAGAATAAGTAGTGAGCATTTGGTTTCACTTTCAGTGTATGCTACAAATGATTTTGTCCCTGTAGATTCTGCAAATGAACGCCTTTGTCGAATATCTGACGAAAAGCGCAAGCAATCCGAGTTCGCACGTTTTCTAGAGCTATCTTCAAATTAAAATCATTGGCAACGTGAACGTGAGTGGTACGGTACGTGTTAAGCTGCTAAGCAGAACTCCTTCGTTGTAAGCTGAATTTTCGTGGTATGATGGCCAGAGTTGCTGGAGAAAGGCCACTATTCTCTATACTGTTATGGCAAAGCTAAACTGGTGGTAATAGAAAGAAAGAAATTAGGAAATACACTGCGAAAAACAGACCTTGATTCTGTCCAAAATTCATTAAATGTAAATTAACGTGTAGGTGGGGAGAAATGGGATTAGGCAAGCAAGCGTGAATTCACCTGAGCTTTGAGCATTGTGATTGCAAACATTATTAGATATACATTGTTTTATAACAACTTCGTTAATTTCGCGAAAACAAGTATCTACTTTATATTTATTTTGTTGTAAAGTTTTCCATTTCGCATTTTACAAGTTTGCACTTATTTACATAATAATCAATTTTTAGCGTAGGTGTAGGTGTAGGTTAGTAAATTAATGAATATAATCTTGCTTAAATGAAAAGTCAATGAAACCGTAGGATTAATTGTTAAATACTTCAAGGATTTTATTTTGTTGTACCTAATTATTATTATGTATGCGTGAACTTGTAAAAATTCTTAATCCCTGATACTTCCTTTTGATTATGGCACCTTATGTAGCAAAGTTTTAGTTTACGAAATGAATATTATACAATTGCTACAAAGCATGCGTCATTCACGCGTTTCTTTCTCTGATAATCTGTGTGGCATCATTAAAGTTAATCTAGAAGGATTTAGAAAATGGCCATTTGGCTCCACTTGACTACAGTCTACATTCTAGATGACTATGACTAAAGCGTGCAGAGACAAACAAGCAACCATTCCCAGTTTCCCCCACCCACCCACTTAACATTCTTCTGTTAAGATGTCGACATTAACAGCTATTCCATTCAGTTCTCACCTGCAAATGATGGAATCTATACTAAGCCTCTCCCCTTTGTGAAAATACCGGTGTTATCCGAACTTTGGAAAACAACAAAATCATTTACATGCTAATATGCTGTTCTATGAAATGCATAAGTCATCAGCTAGAAACAGACTGTTGCTAGAGTTAACAGGGAAAGAAGTGGTTTAGAACTGTTGTCTCTTTTTTATCCTTCGCAGCAACGCTACTTGTTTTTTGCCCGAAAAATTGTAATTAGCTCGCATGTACATGTGTACATTATTCATCATTAGAAAACGGATGAGCCCAAAAGATACACTGTTTTAAAGCCTATTGTAATTCATCTTTTGTGATATATGTCTCTATCCCCCTTACTACTTAACTAATTAAGTCGAAAATAGAATTTTCCACAGTGCAAAAATCGAAAACCATACTGTTTTTGCGAAAAGATCCATTCCATAATACATTCTCTCCGTTGCCTCTCGGCATTAAATGACCCATTTGACTTGTAGATTTAAATCAGCATTCCTTATACAACGTAAAATGCATTACTTACATTATTATATACATATTGACATCCCCTCATTTCGTGATAGTGATGGATAATGAATGATGATGCACTCCACCAGGTATTGTGGAAGGTTTTACCAATTTTTCTTGCTCATAGTGACAAGCCTCATTAAATCTCTTTCTATCTGACCTGTCGAAAGAGCTATATACGTCTCCGCTAAGCAGGTAGACAAAGTCATTCCAGTTTTCAGTTCCTAGCGCTACACACAACTCTCGCAACTCTCAGCTCTTCCAAAAAGCTATTCTCTTCCACATACCTGCTAATTTCTCTTGGGTTAAAGCCAACCGTCAAGCCTAGCTCAACATCCAGTTGTCTGGAGTTATTAGAGCTGTACAGACGTATATTTCTCGTCTAACTGTGTTCTAGCGATCAAATTGAAGCTGAGTGCTCTGCAAACCTACAGCAGCCAAAATAGATAACAACGTGCACTGTGTTTTGTCGTTTAAAGTGGCAGGGAGAAAAAAAATTGTGGCACATGTTGCCCCCGTAGCGCATTCGTTTTTGGAGTCTCTAACTCTAAGCCTTCCTTTTCTTTTCTTTTTTTAAACTTTGGACATTGTAAAGTTGGAGAAATGGTTACACATAAGTACAAAAGTGATACACTTCTCATGTTAGCTAGCAAAGTGCGTGTGATCATCTCTTCTGTGGAAATCGCAAAGCACATCAAAATAGAAGTTTTAGGCCCCTAGGGTGTAAAAGGTAAATGAGTAGAAATAGAAACTACGGCTCAATGTCTTAAGTAGGACACGTAGTATTTCTCACATATTAATAGCATCAGCCTGTAATTTATATTGCATGCTACCTGTGACACAGAAATAAGTTGATGACCAAACTCACGTCAGCAAAAAGTATATTCACCTAACTAAACTATTTTTTTCGATTTGTGCATTATTTCAGGTGTAAAAATCTGGCGTGACTCTCGAAGACTCCATTGAAGAGCGAGTCAGCTTCTGAATCTCTCCAGAAAATCATTGGGACCTGTTGTCTTGTGTCTCCAGGCAAGACAAGAAGTATCTGAATAATAGAATCCTGCTTGTGGTCACGATGGGGTTCTCCTTGAGACGTGCATGAGCTTGTCAGAGGATCAGCAACGTGCGTCTTATTGCATAAGAAAAGAAGAAGAATTTGATTAATTGGAAGATTGCATGAAAAATCGACTACTTTGACTGCGACTTGCAACTCAACAAGTTCAACAGCAAAGATCAAATCAATCATTGCCAATTGCCATCCCTTCTTCAATAAAGCCCATTAAGCATAACTTAAACAGGCACTAGAAGACTTCTTTCCTCGTTTCCCTGCAGAAAATTTGTAGAAGCTAAAGCAGTGATTCACTAGAAGGATTTTAACTGTCCAACTGTATCGAGATAAAAGTTATGTAAATACCCAAAGTATATGCAACTAGCATTGTGGAAAAAAAAGAAGACTTTTGAGGCAGTGAACCGTGAGACCGTACAATCTGAGAAAAATTAGTGCAAATACAGCCCGTCGTAAATAACACCACAACACTACAACACTTTGTCTTCTTTACCTATTTGTCTTATCGCAAACCTATCTGAAAAGAAGATAACGCTTGTTAAGATTTCTTCAAGGATTACATTTTTACACGCTTTACAAAATACCAGATAGACCAACCCAATTACTATTATTCAACTATTTAGGAAAACAAACGCCAAAAAAATACCTACGCTGTTTGCTTTATTGTAGTAAAAAATAACGGCGAAAAATTATTATTTCGAGAGAGATAAATATTTAGTAACGCACACGAAAAAATCTTCAGCTCGACCCTAATTTATAACCTTCAAAAGAGTTTTAGTAGCAAAAAATAAATATTTTAGTTTTTTCTCTCGTTTTTACCTTTACATATTAAAGAGTTTAAGAAGAGTGTGTTCGATGGTTTGTTGAAAACTAAGCTTACGTAGAAAGAAAAACTACCCTCCCGTCTCTGCTGAAGAGTTAAGGTGAACTTAATACAGTTGAAAAATCACGGAAGAGTAACGAGCCCCACAGCCAGTACAGAATTATCTAACGCTTGAAATAATTGAAGACCCTTCCGTCTTATCTACAAAAGTCATCAGTGAAGAGAAAAAATAGATTGTAGCAAACTAGCTTAAAGGATCCTTTTTTACACAGTGACGCCCCTACTATCACAGTAAACTAGATACGGTATCAAGATGGGTGATGGTTGGGCAAATGCCAGTAGTGTAGCAGGGATTATTGCAACCTCTGCAATCTCCACATCAGCAAGCAACAGTAGTTCATCAGTAATCAACAATACGAAGACTTCAGGTGCCACAGCAATTCAAAGCAGTTACGAGATTCGGGGCGGTGGAAGTAGCAGTAATCTCATGACTCTGGTACAACACAAATGGCGAAAGATATGGAAGAGAGATTCCGCAGATATCACTCCTTTGGATCCGACACACAAAGTCATTTATTTGGGCAACGTGGTCACAACATGGGCCAAGGGGGAGGGTTGCCTGGAAAGACCTAGCAGTGCTCTGTGGAGAAATCATTGCCAGGGAAGAGGATCCATCAAAATGGCTTTAACTGTTAGCCCTTCGGGATTGAAGGCACAGACAAGAGAACACGGGTTAACGGAGTACTGGGCAAACAGATTAACTTGGTGTGGAGTTCCTTCCGACTACCCAAAACTTTTTTGCTGGATTTACAGGTAAATATACAAATACCAGAATTTTATTTTCAAAGTGAAAACACTGATACAATACGAATAAAAATCATCATATTAAATGAATTAGAGGATAGGTATAAAAATAAGTCCATTTTTGTTGCAGGCATGAAGGTCGCAAATTAAAGCAGGAGCTCAGATGCCATGCTGTTCTCTGCTCGAAAGAAGAAAGGGCGCAGTTCCTAACAGATACATTGAGAAATCGGTTGGCAGAAGCTTTGTTTGATTTCCGCAAGGAGAAGATTTTGAGACAAAATGCTAGGCTGTCAATTGTTCAGAACTTATATAACACTTCAGCGACCAAGAGAAAGCTTGTTCTGCTGAACTCCAATTCACACAACTACAAACCACCTCTTGAGAGGTCAAAGTAAGTCAAACAAGATTACAAGTGGAGAGGGAGTATGATTTTTTTTAATAAAGGTGCTGCCTTATATTAATTTTGGATGTGCACAGAAACCTAATATTTTTTTTTTCTGAAACACCAATAGGTCAGCCCCTAAACTTTCTTGTATCGAGGAATTCGAAGAGGAAGAGAACGAAGAAAATGTGGAGAATAGCTCCTGCTCAGATGCCAAACCCGTCAGCCCACTAATCAATGGAAAGGCGATTCACATAAGATTATCCAGTCCCATTTTGGAAGAGATCGAGACAGCCGAGGAGTGCGTTGATTTGGACGAGGGAGATGTGGAGAAAGCAATCAGCCGCAATCCGGGTAGTCCCCCGTCAGAGAGAAGATCATGTCCTGAAGCTGTAATCCAGGCTCATCTGGGTACACGTCACGTTCGCCCACACACTGTCCCAATGGATGCCAAATTAAATCTCCCCTACCTGACTGGCTACGACAAAGTAATGCACATGTTGGATATGCCATGCGAATCTCGCAGCGGGGATTCTAGTCTTCTGGATGAGGACGAAGATGAGGAATATTCTTATCCCTATGTTGCCACAAATTCAGATCCTGTTGCCTCTAGTCCAAACTCTGATGCTTCTGAATCTGTTGTGGATATTGGCTCTGAGGATGAGTTTGGAAAGCAGAGCCAACGGGAGGATTCCGGTCAAGAGGAGGACCGGGATGAATCCGATGAAAATGAAATTAACGACAATGTGAGTGATGAAAGCGGCTACTCTGAAGAAGCCATTCACCATCATCGCAACAAAGAAAGCCAAAATAATGAG
The DNA here is from genome assembly GCA_027744115.1 of Acrocyrtus sp. NNG-2020. Lineage (NCBI taxonomy): Eukaryota > Metazoa > Arthropoda > Collembola > Entomobryomorpha > Entomobryidae > Acrocyrtus > Acrocyrtus sp. NNG-2020. The sequence continues at coordinate 13,465 of JAHZND010005531.1, forward strand.
ACAATCTCAGCAAAACTTGTTAAATCTAGAGCCAGTGGGGACAAGCACACGTCTGTTGTGGAAAGCAATGAATCTCTTTGTACAAAGAATAAGCAAAGTGGAGTTGCTGGTTGTCCAAACTCCGATGATTTGAAATCTACACCCGCGACTCCTGCTTTGGTCATTTACGATAATCTTTGCTTCGAAATCTGAAGCGTTGCAATGTGCAAGCGAATCTCTACATTGCAAAAGTAATTACTTTTGGAGGCTTGTGCAATTCAAATGAAATACATTTTTGACTGTTGACCACTAAAGAAGTCTCCATTTAGATTGATGAACCTGCTACATTTGCTTTAGCGAACATTTTGCTGTACTGCTGATGCTGTATAATTATTTCAACTTTTATGATAACTTTTGATGTTGTAATGTAGAACTAATTGTTGAACATCTAAGCACTTAAATGTACGCGTGAGTACACAATATTAATACTGGTTAAGTAACTTTAAATGAATGATCATTGATAAAATAGTAAGTTTTTAGCTAATTACCGTTGTTAGTACGCCCCAAATCCAAAACTTTCCCGTGCGGCATCGTAGAGACTTTTTTTTAAAGCAATGAGTGTAGATAGTATTTAATAATTGATATATGCATTCTGACTATCATAATGAAATTAGAAGAGGTTATCGATGTCTTCGTTTGATAGATTAATTTGTAGCTTTTTCATCATTATCTGCAAAATGTATTACGTATTTTTCGTTCGTGTTTTTTTGACTGAGTAATATGAATAAGTACAACTTTCCCCCTACATACCTAAATCCAATAATCGATTCATTAATGTTTCCACAATAAACAATTAATCAATAACGGCACACATAACTGTTCATAAATATACTCCACAATTTTACTATTATAGCAAACTGAGCATTGTACAGTGTAAATTGAGAAACTTGGACAAAGATAAGCAAGTGTATAAAAAATTATAGTTTACAATTTAGTATTAGCTTATTACTCGTATTGTCGGTATGTTTGCGTAGTAGCCTTTAATGAAAGACTTCAAGTATTTGATGTTTTAATAGAAATATTCACGTGACAGACAAAATTACAAATCTACAGAAATGCAAGATTACAATCAATACATAATTTACTGGAATATTCAGTTTGAAAATAATAAAGAAATGAAAAATATATTTTTTTTACAAATACAATTATTCCTTCATAAATTCATCCAAACTTCTTCGCAATATGAATTCACCAAACCCCTTTAAAATATTCTTGGCACTACTTATCTAAAAGCTAACCCAAAATGTCTTCGAATTTTGAAGATGAAGGAGCATACTTACATGGGATACTCGCCAAGTGTAGTGAACGCACAGAGATCTGGTTAATAGTAGTTAACTAATTCGAACATGCTGAACACGAATTTGAATTCAAATCACAGTCTAAACTCACTTAAATTTAACTACGAGCAATTAAATTTAACTATTC
>JAHZND010005532.1:0-34069 GCA_027744115.1 Acrocyrtus sp. NNG-2020
GCTAAAGCGCGCACAGACGGACAGACGGACAGACGGACAGACGGACAGACGGACATAAGCGATCTTATATGCTTGCTTCCGCCGCAAATAAGCGCAAGGCGCACGCACGCACGCTTCCTTGTCATGTCAACACAGTAAAGCGAAATTGCTATGATATGGCTGCTGCAAATAATGTAAATAGTTGGAAAATATTTAAGCCGTCGAACTTGTATGACAGCAACAATTAAACTAAATTTCCGTTCAGGACTCGTTTCCACGCTCCTATTTCCTTGTCTGTTTTCCGATAAACTTCCCATTTAACTTTCGGGGTTTCCTTCTTCGAGAGTCCCGTCATTTGCAAGAGCGCAAGATGTTCCTTTTTAAAGGAATTCCGCCAGGAGAGTATAGTGCATTGAACGTGGGAGAGAAATCTTATTTTTTGTGGCTTTACTTTTTTTGCGGTGTGATGTGCCGCAGGAGCACCTCTACATATTTACAATGTTGGGCATACGGGAGAAGAATCGACATCACCGCCACGAAAGCGATTGGCACACGCTAAATGGTGATTCGGTAAATTTAGCTTTTGTACTCGAGAACAGAATAATAAAGTGGTGGGAAATGGAGTGTGGATGTTGTGGGGAGGGAAAAGCACTGCAGTACACGCGCTACCAGTAACTTCCTCGTTTTCCACTTTTACGCCAGTTCAAAAAGTCATGTAGGCAGTTTGCTTAATAAAGTTTGTGGAGGGAGCTGACAACTATAATAACTTGCTAGATGATCGATAAATTCTACAAGAAAATGTTTTTGTTCTCAACCTCTCTACTCTTCCTTGGCACTGGCATTCCACCACAATCGTCCTCAGCCCTTGCGTCAATTTCATGAAAACCGAGGAATTACTTGTTTAGCTGATTTTGAATAATGAATGTTCCAAATAATTTACTTTTTTTCTGAGAAAATCACGCCTACATAACACTACCATTTCCCTCCTGGTTTATTTAGTGCTGAGTGTGAAATTTCCATGGAATGTGTGATTTCCCCCGGTTTCCTTATCCTCCTCCTGTACAAACTATAACTCTGCTGCAGTTATTTTAGGTGGAATTGCGTGCCGCCTCAAGTATGTTTCGTCTGCAGATTGGAGTGCTGCTAATGCACTATACTCTCGTATTTTACGAAATAAGAAAATCCCGTAAATTACGTTTCAGCATGCTCCGCCGGACAAAAAATAGTTTATCTTAGGTCTTGACTTATGACGTCCTCTGCTTTTTTCTTGTCGGAGAGTCCAGCTTTTTTTATCTTCAATCTTGATGGGGCTGATAGCACTGTCCTTTCTGACTATTTACACTGTGCATTACTTTTTACGATCTTTTTCTCCCCGAAATACAATTTTTGCTGAGGACTTTGTCCGGCATTTCTCTACCATTAAAAATGTGCGCAGGTTGAGCACAAAAAATGTAGTAATTTTGCATGCCCATTCAAGAGTGATTTTGACGTTAGCATCCTTTTAACATTTTTTAGATGTGCAGTGATGGAGATGGATGACGGAAAGGCGGAAGCACATTTTAGTCATGAAAGCTAGTTTTCCCTCGTAAATGCCTGTCTCTCGTAACAATCAAGTTGAATCAAAAACTTATTATTTCCCTATGAGCTATTTCATAAAAGAAGACAAGGAAATGGGTGACTCTGAAAAAGTCCCATTTTTCTGCCTTTCCACTGACAATTTTTTTTTGTGTAAGGTTATGCCGTTTTCACCAGTTCGCTTGAGCGCACTCAAAGATGTGAGCAGGAAGGGGTAGTCAAAGTGGCTCATGATTGGGTATTATTAAATCATGGAATGTCATATAAAAGTCGCACTCTGCTAGGGGTACGTGACGCTCACATTTTTAATGCACTTTTGCACAATAAGTCGGGCAGTAGAGATATATGGCAGCTTTTTTGAATTTAAATGTAAGCCATGAATTATTGTGTACTTCGGAGTGGCACATTAAATTAAATGCGATGACTGTAAAATAATTTTTTTGCAGAGATGTTCCGAGTAGGTTGGGTAATAAAAAGTGACAGCGCTTTTGTTCGCCACGTCCTTCGCCTACCTCTAAATATGGTTGGAATCAGTCACGTAAATTTTAGGACTGACTTTGACATTGCCAATTGCAGTAAAAAGTGGGAGCTGCTGTGATGTACAAACTAGTAAAACTAATAGCGCTTTTGCTTCTGCTCTATTTAAAAACGAACGTAGAACCGTAGAAGCCTCCCTTTTTTATTGTTTGCTGAATGAATTATTATAAATTTATGTTGTCGTAGTGGAAAATGCAATAGTGTGCATTTATTTTTGCTAGATGCCGGATGAGAGTATATTTTTTGTTCCAGCCTGCGAAACATATTTACGAGCTTTTCTCGAGAATTAATTGGCAAATCTTCAATCTTGGCTGATAATGTTTTTGAGACGGAGGTTGACTCTGGTTGTGGTACAGATACAGCGCAGTGACTTGAGTCGGTGCCAGAGAGAGAGCAGAGCTGACTCAGGGAGTGGAGGATGGAGTCAATTTTGAGATTAAAATCTGAATAATTTCATTTCAAATAGAAAAAAGGTTTAGGTAGCTTTCAAGCTTTTTCCACTTAGGACTAGTCAAGTTGGGAAAGAGCCTGCTTTTTGATGTTCCTTCATGCCTGTCTTACTCCTGTCGCTTTGCGTTTTCAGCATTTTTAGGTAAACTTCATAAATATTTTAATTATCCAAGACATTTCTCTCCAGACAGCTATAACAGCGTGATACGACCTTTTTTTTAAATGTCGCCGAAGCAGTTATAATTTTTTATGGATTTTCGTCAGTCCTTTGTTCAGAGCAGAATTATGGTGGCACGCTGACAAGGGAATAATTACATGTTAAATTTATAAATAGACATGTAACATCGTGTTAACCTCGCTCGAGGGGAGATAGGGAAAGGAGAAGAAGAGCGAAAAAAAGAGAGAGGAAAGCACGCCGCCAGAACATTTTCTCCGCTCACATCCCCGCGATAATTCACTCACCCTGTCCACTCTATTCTCCATCATTGTCTTGAGCTTGTCCGTTTCTCATCTCGGTCGTGACATGAAAGGTCACATTTATCCTGTATTGCTGACCGTCCTCTACTTCTTTTTTATGTTTGCCGACCTTGCTCCCTCTTCGAAAAGCACGTGCAATTAATTAAAAAGCCATGTGTAGTCCTTAGCTAGCCTGCAACCATGGAAATGCTCTTTTTGGAAGATCCATCTCCCTCTCTGCCCAGAATACAAAAAAATAGAATCCTTTTACGGCCTCACTTTTTATTGATATCGACGAGAACAGAGCAATAAAAACAGCCTTTATTTCACTGGGAGCAGCGATGCACTTTGTATTTGCCACAACGTATCTTCTAGTCAGCCAAAATTGACATTTTATTTAGACATGTTCTGACGTTTCGAGTCTCTTATATCAGTCAAAAAAGCGCCATTTCGTCTAAGAGAGAAAGAGAGCATCAAACTGACGGTTGGAGGGTAGTAGTAGAGAAATACATCAACTTTTTTTATGCCCCTGACTCTCAAAAACGCCTTCCCATATCTGGAAAAAGTCAAAAGGAAAGACACGAACTCTACTTTGATAACAGCTTTTTTTGAAAGGCTTCATTAAAGTTGCACACTTCCAATGAAAAACGAAATTGCTCTCAGTTACTGGGAATTGATTACCCTTCACGCTAATCAAGTGCCAACTTTAAAGGAGGAAACTGGAATATCACAATTAGTCAAGTTCACTCTAAAATCATTTTAAAAACATGTTTCAATTTGCTAATTCATATGAATTCAGGAGCGTCTCGAATAAAAGCCGAAAAAAGATAGTAAAAAACCTGAAAATCATTTTTTTATTGTTTGCTGAATCTGCTTACTTGTTGAACTAGTCTGTTCTCTCCCTAGGCAACACAATACCCTCTCATTTTGGAAGGGATACAAGGGACTGTGAAGCGTAAAAACTTTTCCCAAGCAAATTGGATTGAAGTGAAAGGAGAAAACGAAATCTCCCGTTTTATTGCGAATTTTCAATATCAGCTAGCTCACCTTTTCTTCTCCAGTTCCCAAAAAAAGTCTCAGGTATCCAAAGTGAAAGCAAAAATGAAAAGGTGTCTCACTTGAGCACGACAGCGCTCTTTTATTTTTGGGGGTATGTGTCCATGCAAATCTATTTTTTACGCTCCATTTCCAATCCAAGCTCGCAATCAGACGGGAGAGGATAAAGCTAGTAAAAATGTATATCTTTTCAAAAAAAGTGGTGCTGGTGTGACTATGAAGTAAACTCAATTCTGCTATTTATTTAGTATGTGGATCGCTTCTCTATTCTCATTTCGTTAACCTAGTTGCCAAAAAGTAGTGCGTGGGTGAGTGACGATTCCTGCCACTATTCATTTTGGGAATCACTCAGAATCGAGCTGATACTGTAGATTGTGCATGCAATATGCAATGCACCTCTTTTTAAATGCAAATTGTGACTGAGTGATCGAAAGGAATTTCGTTTGGGACTGAGAGTGGCTCTCCTTCTCCTCCCAAAACTTGATCATACAACTCTCGGCTATGCGGTTCCTGTTATTGTGGGTGGTGTTTTGAGCGAAGGTCTCGCCTGCATAAATTTCCTTGCAGCTCTCTCTCTCTCGCTCTCCCACCAACTTTGCCATGACCCGAAACTCTGTTTTAATAAAAGGAGAACGTCTCACCACTCATTACAAAATCTGATCGAAGGAGGAAAGACAACAGAATAAAAAAATCTTAACAGGAGACTTGCTTCAAAAGAGTAGAGCGCAGGAGTGTCACTTTTATGAAGGAAAATGTGTGGGTCGTAACTAGATTAAATTTTTCTAGCTTCAGGCTGAAACCTGAGATTACTTTTTAGTAATTAGAGCCCGGAGTTTAAAATAGAGTTCCTCTTTATGGAGAATGCTAAAAGTGAAATGAAAATGTTTTATTGGCAGCCTTTCTACCTCTCTCCCCCACTCTTTCCAGTGGGCTGCATCAAGCGGATAAAAAGGTGGCTTAATTTGGAAAGAGGAAAAGCTACTTTCTTGCTGAGTTAGTTCACCCCAGATAGGAGAAAGGGAATGTAATAGGATGAGCGAAGGATTCTCTTATTTCTCTAATTTCTTAGTGTGCTGGACATTTTTATTTCCGCTTGAATGGCTTCTTTGTTTTCTCCTTTTGGATTAGAATTACATGCACACTTACGAAAAGGAGGCAATGTTTTTTCTCCAAGAACTGTGTCCACTGTCCACCCTTGTCCAAGGCATATAGCAAGGGCTATTGTGGTCTCATTTTTATGGGAATGGATTTAGAATGGAGAGGAAATAGAAAAAAAAGGATCTTCTCTAGGACTTTACTATTTTGCACATTATAAGTCCAAAAAGAGTAATTCTGGAGAGGATGTTGGACAAATTGCTATCATTTATGTGACTCACGGTATTTCTCCAGCCGATAAAGGACTTTGTGCATATTGCCAAAGTCCGGAGGGAACAACTTGTTTTCCATTGTCTTTATTTTTTTGCCACAAAACACTTTTCTCTTCCAGCTTTTCTCCTTTTCTTTAAGTGTCTAGTAAAGAAGGTATTTTGTGTAGGGACTAATTATACCAGTGTAACAAATGGTGCACTATCTCCGCTCATCTTCAGATAGAGAGAATGGCTTATTTTTTCTCTCCGGCCATTTTCCTTACTTCTTAGTTGGAGAAGGGACCAAATACGCCAAAATTATTGTGGACCATGACTATGACACTCAAAATATATTTCTTTCGAGCTCTTCTTTAAAAGTTTACATAAATTTTTAAGTGGTTCTTTAGCAGCTGCTGTCATTGTAGATATATTTTTAAGCCTCACTTTCTCCATTGGTAGCAGCAGTTGGTGGAATGGAGGATTATTTCCAGTGAGAATTTCCTTTAATCCAATGAGTAGGCAGATGCTTCCAAGTCCAAAGTTGGGTAATGTGCCCGTTCCAGTTTGCTAAGGGATTATTTCCCATTTATGAGCGGAGGCGGGTGTAATGAGCGATTCAGTAATTAAAAAAAGTTGCCTATATTTCTTTTGTCTACGGTGAAAAGTGCTTCGTAGAATATTGGTAAATAATAGCGCATTTCCCCACTAATAAAAAGTACTATGGTGGTGAGCTTGCTCAGCCTTGCCTATCTGCTATCTGTAAATTATGCAATGACAATACCACAGAAATACATTTTTTGCAATTTTACACAAGAAATGTTCTACTTTGGCAGTAAAAAGTAATGATTTTGCAATCTACAAGTCTTAGAGACGAGCCGTATAGATAACGTGCTAGTGTCAGTAGGTCTTCACATTTGTAACGTGACTTTCCAGTTTCCAAAGGTCATGAAATAAATTTGAATAGGAGTTTCACTTTCCTCTTTCAGTTCTAACCATAAGAGGAATGTCCGCAGTTAGTTTGGCTTCTAATACAGTGCTCAATGACTACATATTTTGTGGCGCTGGAGCAGATAGTAGTGTGCAAATATAGTGAAAACTACTGAGCTTCCTCTGAAAACTGTGCAGAGTCGGAGTAAATCCGCAAAACAAACTGGTGGATTATCAGAAATTAATTTTTTTGTTAGCTTGGGGTGCAGCTCACACATGAAAAGGCACTTCGCAGTAGGATCTCGCAGCCACACCGTTACGGGCTCATTTATAAATATATTTTTTTGTGTGACTTTTGGCCTCCCAACTTGTGCAAACTCACTTTAATTGAAAAGTAGTTACATTAATCATGCCTTACAGACTGGAAACAATTTTAGCTCATGAAGCTGTCAAACTATCCCGTCTCCATTTACTTTCATTACGGCTCTGTCAATCTTCCCCCCTACTAATAAAACACCGTCGGAGGAGATACGCGAAATGTAAAAGGATAAACGTCAGAGGGGTAAACAAAGCAAAAAATAATAAATTATGCCTTTTCATTTTATCCTTACCTGCTCCAGCCGAAAATGAAGTTGGTTGGGGCTGGTTCATTTCTATTGTTTCCAGCTCTTACCGGTTATGATAATGATGATGACACTCTGTTTATTGATCGTCCGGGTTTTCAATTTCTCCACAATTAAATTCAATATCTGCAGAGAGCCAGCTGGGGAGTGGGGGATTTTGTGGCTTTGCACGTTTGTGTTGTGAAATGGGAAAATTGTCGCGAAAAAGTAAAATTAGTGTTTCCCCCTAAAAGTAGCAACTTTGCAGGTTTCACAGGAAAGGAAATTTTATATTCCAATAGAAATTGATGAGCCGTGCTGGAAGGAAAACATGTCATTTTATATCTCTGAGAAAAAAGTGCACCAGTTGGCAGGTTGGCAGTCCTTAACTAAAATAAGGATACAATTTCATTTCCATAAAATGAGGAAACACAGTCTACAAAGTTGTGTACACTTTTCGGAGGAGCTTTTCCTGGTATCTGTCAAAAAATCCGGTGTAATGCCTCCTTTCTCCGAGCATAATTCTGACATTTACATTTTCTAAGATGTATAATATTTTGGAAGCGTTTTCCACGAGCGGGAACAACAAAGCTGTTTTACTTACATTTTGCTGTGAGGGCTGTCTGCTGTCGCTGAGGAATATACGGGCTCTCTCCATTTTCTCCATTTCTCCCGCTCCGCTAAACCTTACAAGAACTATGGCTTGTGAAAGTTTTACTTTTTTCCGAGAAAGGATTAACTTTGATGTGGCCGTGAAGCTGTTTATAAAGTTGACATAAGACTCTGTATACTTCTTCCAGGGATGGAATCCATCGGGTACGCGGAGGAGATGACAGACTTACTAATACTCACTTAAGCTCAGGGGCTTCATTTTACTACAAAAAAAATTTCCTTCCCTTCCCTTTCTCCACATCGTTTTTGCCGCGTGCACAAACCAGAAGCTAAAACACCCTCTAAAAAATAGAAAGGTTGCTCAATATTCCAGTCATCGGTTATACTGCTTTCCGTGCCATGTGTCTATTTTGTCTGCTTCACCTGGGTGAACTTGCGTAATAGTTTTTTTCTGTGAGCTCTAGGCAATAAAAATCAGAACTTCGTCAAAGTTGATTATTTCCTGAGGTCCTATATCCAATCTAAATGCCATTTTCTCTTTGTTTTCCTTCTCCAAAAATAATACTTTTTCAGAGATATTTTTGGAAACTGTCATTAATTGGATTTGAGCACGTTATGAGTATCTGGTTTTATGTAACTTCTCAGAGTATAGAAGTAATAGGAAGTGGACGTGATAACGGCACCTCGATTAGCAAAGATGGGAGGAAGAATAGTTGTTAATTAAATGATAAGGAGCCCACCACAGTTAACTATTTTAGAGCGGAAATTTGATTACATGTTTGTGCAAAATGTATTTGTCTTGGGACGCCGCTCATAAAGAAAGTGGGAGGAAGGTGGTAGTAGTAGTGAGAAATAATCGAACAGGAAATTAACTCTCCTCCAAATTCTCGCCCACTCAATTTGCTCATGTTTTCCGATAACACTCTCACTTTCCAATTAACCAAAAGTTCTCACCCTGGATCGATAGACAGAGCGTTGATCAACTTTCGGCACAGCTCATGAATCTATATGATGTACAAACAGAACTGGGAAGCGATCGGATCGTGATATGAAGCCGACATGATGTGGACACTTTTTTCCACTATGGCCAGAACCAATATTCGTTCCAGGGCTGGAGAGTATCTAGCTTTGCAAGTAGATTGTAGAAAAGGAAGTTAATAACAAGGACGGAATGCAAATTTTCACCTTATTTCCAGCACTCCATTACTTCATACCGTTTGCCGTTTGAGAGTTGTATTTTGTATTCCTGAAAATGAGCTAATTCAGAATGTGCAGATATTTCATAATTTTGCCCTCAGCCCAGCAGCTACTTGCTGGAATTTGCTTTGTGGAATGCCCTAGTTACACTTGATTACACAATAACTAGAAAAAGTGATGATCACTGAAACGAGACGAGTAGCAAAAAATTTTCTTGTCAAGTGGAAGTTGTCCTCAAAAACTTTTCCCTTTTCTATTTTCATGTCATCGCAAAAAAATTTGCTTTGAGTGAGCAGGGAAAACGTTAATCTCAAATTAAAATGGTTTCACACAGAGAAAAAAGGACTGAAAGTGTAAAACTTTCAAGGTTGGAGCGTGTATAGTACTTGACACATGAAAAAACAGGGAAATGGGAAGTGACAAAATACGTGTTGCAAAGTGAGGAGCAAGAAGCTCGTTTCTCCGTGCAAATTAAATTTTTTTAGTGGAGAATGAAAAAAAGTTCTATATAGGAGAGCACAGCTTTTACTGTGTACAAGTTTATAGGGAAAAATGAGAAGTTGCTTTGTTGCAAAGATTTTTATTTGGTTTTTGCAGGGAACTATAGGAGCTACTTGTCACATTATAAGAGTCGTGAGAAGTTTAATGTCCTTCAACCTTAGGTTTTGGACGGACGCACATTAGTTAAGTTTGAAATTTTCGGAGTTTTGCCCCACAGTCCCTGCTCATCTTCCGCCATTATTTTACTACTGAGAAGATTCATAATGAGTGGAGGGAACTCCAACAACATTAACAACACGAATCCGTCGAGTCTTCCGCCGCTGCCGCCAAATCGTCCGCCTGTCAACAAGCCAACGAATCTCCATTTGTCCGGGCTGACGCTTCGGGATCATCAGAATGCGAACATTGACGGGACTCTGCCATACCCAACGTTCGGAAGAGGAAGAGAGATGCCGCCGCTAAGTATCAAGACCAATACAATTTTCGAGGACTATGACATTAGTGGTGTCACTTTAGGACTTGGCGTGAATGGTAAAGTGGTGGAGTGCACGAATAAGCATAATGGGCGCAAGTACGCCCTCAAAGTGCTCCGAGATAATCAAAAGGCGAGAAGGGAAGTAGAGCTTCATTGGCGGGCATCCGATTGCAAGCACATAGTTTCCATTATCGACGTCTACGAGAACAACCACAAGGGAGCTCCCAGTCTCCTCGTGGTTATGGAGTGGTTAGCCAGCCTTTATTTGATTTCCCATAGAAATTCCACTGGCATTTTTGTTTACCCGCATTAAATTATTAATTAAAATTGCTCAGCAAAATATAATGCCCTTCTCTTTTCTCTTTCCAGCATGGAAGGTGGGGAGCTCTTCGAGAGGATCCAGGACCGTGATGGTGCTTTCACTGAGAGAGGTAACGGAATGCACATTAGCATTAAAACGATTTTTTGCACGGCATTAGCAATTCCATGTAGGGGCAGAGAAAACGGAGTTTCCACTAAAAGGAAAAGGGATTGCATCACTCTTCCTCCTGCTATTTCACAGCGATCCACTTTTCTCCCTCCGTTCTCTCTCCACCACGGTAGTTTGCATTATAGCGCCCAAAGTGATTAAATAATGTGAAGTTTTTTTCTCTCTTTTCTCCTTGTTTTTCTCTGAGCAGAGGCTGCTGGAGTCATCAGGGAAATCTGTATTGCTATCAAGCACATTCACGACATGAACATTACGCATCGAGATCTCAAACCGGAGAACTTGCTGTACACGCGGAAAGGTAAAATTGAATGCATATAAAGTAGTGCTCCCCTCAGACCCAGCGAAAAAGAGCCCAGACCTGCAAAGCATTTTTATCATTTTATCGCACCACTTTTAGTCATGTTAAGTTTTGCGTTGAAGCTACTACTAAAGAAAATCTCTTTTTTACTCCGAGAAACTCAACATGTTCACCATGACAGGAGTTTATACTGCGTACCTACCTATGTAGCTTTCCAGGAAATACTAATTAGTTTTCTTTATTCATGGAAATCCAAGAAAAAAATTGTACTGGAGTTACGCTTATGGATCCCAAACATCTCTTAAATCTATACATATATTTTTCTTTGAAGAGCTAACGAGCGTATATACTCCACCTTTTCTTCCTATTAAAAAATATTAAAAACTGTTCATATTTCCCCCTGACTTTTGTATCATTTCGCTACTCCCTATCTTCAAAATACTTCCGGGAGATTGATATGAAAAAAAATAAAATATTTCTCCTTTTCCCCAAATAAGAGAAAGACTCGTCTTGACGTTTCGCCATTAGTATTTAGTGGCTGAAATCAGATACAAAAGGAGCTTGGAGCAACTTGTAAAATGCTCGCGTCCATTGAGAGGAAAAACCTTCTCAATGTACTTTTTTTGTATAGCTTTGTAAATAATCCGAGTTTCTCTCTTGAAAATGTGCGCAGAGACACTACTTAATTTCGCATTGGTGCACCACTCCTATCATAAACTTTTATGGTACATGTTTCTATTTTCTTTTTTTTTCTCTTCCCGTCTTTTTTGGTAGATGTGACTGGAATACTAAAGTTGACGGATTTCGGATTCGCAAAGGAGACCTTATCCCAGCAAGCTTTGCAGACGCCGTGCTACACACCCTACTACGTCGGTAAGTTACTTGGTGTGGAGTGGAGTACGTAGTTAGTAAGAAAACGTGGAGATTTCCCTTTTTCTCCGTTTTTCTTGGCGTGCAGACGGCACAAATACGCTGCTCGTTTTTTATTGCATTTTCGTCTTATCTGGAAAGATAGACACATTACGGCGCCCTTTTAAAGGGATAGATGGAGAAAGATGTGGAGAAACATGTTACATTATACATAGCCTCCTTGTATTCCTTTTTACCTGTGATAGATATGAATGGGAAGGAGTATTAATGAAGAGGCTCAAGGGGAAAAGAAAAGAGCCGGAGAGAGAAAATGGGCACAGTACGTTTAGCACGGCTACACGAGAAAAAAAATCTGATCAAATAAATTGGACTCATTTTTAAATTAAAGTTCTTCTGCGGAGAAGAAAAATAAAGAAGGCACTTGCAATGGTGAGAAAGTTTTTGGGAGCAACATGTAATCTGAGATGTGCCTGTTGTGAGGATGACCCTCTGCAAAATTGAAAATGAAGGAATGGGCATTTTTTGCTGTTCCCTTATAGGAAAAAAGAGGGAGAGAAAGAGAGAGAAAAAGGGAGATTGAGAAAAGGCAAGTTTTGTGAACTGTGTATGAAGAGATTATATGTAGGGGCTTTTATGGGACAAAGTGAAAGTCGGATTTTATAAGGATGTAGAAGGACTATATGATTTTTGGATAAACAAAAGGCTAGACATTGGCAATAATGAGAATAGCTTGTTTTTATACTCGTTTTCCTTTATCTACTTTGGGGAGATGGAAAGTGGAGTCAATCCTGTTGACTTCTTTTAGCCTTTCACTTTCACTTTTTCACGTGGAGTTGGGAAAAAGCGCTGATAAAAGGAATGTAGATGAATTAGTACATTTACTACGAGCTCTGGGCAAGTGCCGCCGCCGTTTCACTTGTTATGAGAAAAAGTGGGAGCAATTTTTGCTCAAAGTACTTTCATGTATAGTTTTACGTTTTCTAATTTTCTTTTCTTTTTTGTATTTGTTTTCTTTTTGCTAGCTCCGGAAGTTCTAGGTCCTGAAAAGTACGACAAAAGCTGTGACATTTGGAGCTTAGGTGTGATCATGTATATTCTGTAAGTATTTTTAAAAAACGGGATTGGCTATATAGCTTCAAAAGGATGTTTTTGTTTGTAGTGCGTGGTGAGATTTTTGGAAGGGGCGAACAGAATTTTTGTCTCTGAAAAAGATTTTTTCCTCGTTTTTTTCCATACTTAGGCTTTGTGGCTACCCTCCTTTTTATTCAAATCATGGACTCGCGATTTCCCCTGGAATGAAAACTCGCATAAGGAGCGGTCAATATGACTTTCCAAGCCCGGAGTGGAGAGATGTAAGTCAGGATGCGAAGGACCTAATTCGAGGAATGCTTTGCACTGATCCCGCAAAGCGGTTTACTATCGATTCCGTGTTTCAGAACAGATGGGTGTCGGTAAGTGCATTTTAAGTAGTTCTCTTAAAAGATATTCGTTGTTAAATTACCGAAAATGTTATTCTGTGCTTCTCCCATTACTTCAGAAATACACAGAAGTTCCCCAAACGCCCCTTCACACAAAAAGAGTGCTAAAGGAGGAGGAGGAAGCGTGGCCCGAAGTTCAAGATGAGATGATGAGATCGCTGGCAACGATGCGGGTGGACTATGACGGCGTTCAGATTAAAAATCTTGACAACACCAACAATCCACTGCTAAATAAAAGGCGGAAACGTCGGGAGTAACCGATCCTCCAATATTATTTAGTTTTAGTTAGTGACAAAATTATTTAGAATGAGTTATCCACACTGTCTAAACTAGAGATCTATCTAACTTGCATAAATAGTTTGTGATAGAGACTTTTTCAAAGTACATCTGTAACGAGTGAAGAATAAATCCGTTTTTGTGGTAAAGATACAAGCGATGTGTAAAAATTACTTTGTTAGAAACCTGTTACAAAAAAGTCTACAAAATAAGTTATTAGCAGTATAAAAATATAAAGTCTAATTTTTATTAATATTTTGTGTAACATACAAATGTACAGACAGTTTACAATTCTACTTTTAGTTAGAAATACGAGATTGCATTCTCACGCTTTTTCAAACTGTATTCGTCGTAAAAAAAGTAGTTTAAGCTCGAATTGTTTTGGTTAAATGTTGAAATCCTCGTACTCGTAGTTAGTGATTTTTGACGAATATATCGCATTTCTACTTTTACCTTTTACTTTTCTGTTTCACCTTCTACTTTACCATACGCGGATAGACAATATACA
Organism: Acrocyrtus sp. NNG-2020; assembly: GCA_027744115.1. Classification (NCBI taxonomy): domain Eukaryota; kingdom Metazoa; phylum Arthropoda; class Collembola; order Entomobryomorpha; family Entomobryidae; genus Acrocyrtus; species Acrocyrtus sp. NNG-2020. Next base: position 13,634 of record JAHZND010005532.1, read on the forward strand.
GATCTATTTATATATTGTCTAGTAGCGTATGGCAAACAATTCTTTAATTATGTTACCGAATTTGTCATGTCTTGCATTAAATCAGATTTCGTCTGACTGTAACATTTAAAATGTTAAATGTTTTGTAGATATATCCGTTAAGTAATAAGGAACGAATTAACCTACTTAAAGAACACTTTTAGTTACAAAGTACCACACAAAAAAACTAAAACCGCAACTGACAAACAATCGTAAACAATATCTTGTATAATTAATTACCTTACCAAAAGCACACAAATTATAGTTTTTAATCAAAAGTACTCATCGGAAATCTACCACTAAAATTGCTAATGTCTAATCCCAAAAAAATCCAACAAATGCACTTTTTCTAGTGCAGTGAACAGGAAATTTACAATTTATAAATACTATTAATTATCAACATAAGAGAAAACAATACAAATGAGTGTGTTCCAAAAAAACAGTGAATTTTTGATTGAAAATTATAAAAAAGAACTAATAGAAGTACTAATTTTAACAAACGTTTCCCATGTCAAGGAATGTAGTAGTTCAATTGTATCATAACTCTAGTATCAACTACTTACTGAAAATGGAATTTAACGCTGACAAAAAGAAGCCCAGAAACGAGTAAAAGAATTCTTTAGTACTTAAGTGCAACTCAACATTATTAAAATGGAGAAATGGCGTGTAACAAAACAAAAATTAAAAAGAAAATATGCGAATGTGAACAGTTAAAAAACAATTTATTTAGCCCTAGACCAATTACCAACTAAAAAAGTGTCTATGTATGGACAACGCGATAATAATGATGCTGAGAAAGTGACAAAAAATAAAATAGTTTTTTTCTTTTGACATTAGCAAAAAAAAAAATATTTTTAGTTTCCGCATTTTTCATAAGAAATCTTTTCATAAACGTACGAAAGCATTTTTTCCATTATATAGACATAGAAGAAAATCAAAACTTTAAAAATCTCTTTCGCAATGCCCCGTATTTTGGCGGGAGGCAAATCTGCTGACTTTTCTCCTGTCCTATTTACTCTGGACAGCTCAGCAGAGCAAATCTATCTATTCGCTCAAAGCAAATTCCGAGGCCGGAAGAAGATAGAAAGATCCACATCATCAATCTCCTTCCTTGTCATCCTGAAATACACAATCGAGCTGAGAGAGACGCAGAGCCAGTTTCCCAGTTTTACCAGCTCTTTTACCAAATGTTGTACTCATTACTTCTCCACCACCAGTGTCATTAGCCTAATGACTAGGGCCGTTATTTTGAAGGACTTTTTCCTCGGCTAGTTAAGGTACGTAAATTTTGTTCTGCTGACGGTAACCGCGATTTTTACACACTACGAGCTATTTACACACATTTAACATTCCAAACTTCAAGAGATTGTCTTTGCGTCAGCTACATAAATTGGCTCTTGCAATCGGAAGCTGTGACGTGTTTTGGTTGTGGTCTGTGGACTGTCAAATGTCGTGTGTAGCTTTTTGCTAAAAAGAACTTTTTGATAACCGGCGACGAATGACGCGATGATAAGAATACGAGTTTGAGTATCGTGGATTGATCTGCTGCTGATGAGGAACGCAAAAAAAGTTTTGCAAATTGGGAATGAAAAGCTTTTTGTGCGTGCACGGGTTTTTTTTTCATTCTGTGCATTCTGGCTGTAGTAGGATGATGCAATTCTGGTAAACTAATCCACACAGCTGTGCCCGATTTGCTGCTGTTAATAATATTAATGGCTAGCCATTAGCAAATTTGTAGTATGGGAGGGTGATGTAGACAGGTGCACTGTACTCACCGGTCAGTCTCGATATTAAGAGTGGACAAAATTGTTACGGTCTGCGTGGTGGTAGTGTTAAAAGTTAATAGGGCCGCTTCAAACTGCATGTCCACGCTGGCAATACTGTCAACGTCATTCCCACTTCTCTCACACAATTTCTAATTAGCTCAATGCAGCTTACACCAAATTGGCAATTATTTAACTACGCTTATCTCAATATGGTTAGATTAGAGTGTTTTCCCTTCTTGTTCCTTTAATCCGTTTTCGTGCTCGCGGCTCACAGAGTTTGTTTTTATCTTGTGCCGAGTTAACTTAAAAAGGAATTAATTTTACTTTTGACTGCTTACAGGAAAAGTAACTTCATCAGGACCATGTAAAAGCTGACTGAGTGCAGCCTAAGGGTCTTTCATAATAGTGAGAATTTATACTTTATTTAATATTTAGTGAAAATGAATGATGCAGGGAAATTTAACAATTTTTTGTTCTTTTTACCAGGTTTGCACAAAAAGCGTTCATCAATCGTTCATCAGGTGCCTTCTCATTCAGCTTTGGTAACTCATCCAGACACTCTAAACTAATAGTCTCTCTCTCTTTGATCTTAATGCCTGACACGTATTAAGACTGGTTTTCCCTGAGAGTTAATTTTCAAGTTTCGTTTCGCTAACCCATTTTTTGTTTTTATTTGGAGTGCAACTGAAATATTTGAATTAGATTTTTTGTGTTTTAAAGTTTGAGAGTCGAAGGGTGTGGTTTTTAGTGTCCTCGTAGAAAAGAGAAATTTACATTTTTTAGAGACCTCCTGGGATATTTGTAGTTACCAGTTTGGAAACCCGTAGGAAACGTCAAGATGAAATCTGAAGGTATCTGTAAAAGTGATGTTGATTTGTTGATTTCAATTTTGTTCATAATCCGCTTTCCTTTTTGTTTTACGAGTGTGTGTGTGCTCAAGTTTATATTTGTTTTTACTGGGTTTCGCAAATAATTTTATTGAAATGTACTTAACTACGGTTTTTGGCTGGTGTTCCATCTTGATGGATTTAAATGATATGTTAACTTATAATTCTAGCGCTCGCTATTGGTAACATGAAGGCACTGATTTTAGTCGGTGGCTACGGCACGCGTTTGCGCCCGTTGACACTTTTTCGACCAAAGCCATTGGTCGAGTTTGCTAATAAGCCGATATTGGAGCATCAGGTAAATTGCTTAGATTATAGATTTGGTTTCCTTATCTTCTAAACTTCAAATTTTGGGAAAGTAATTACAAATTTTAACTCTTTAATTAGTTAGATGCGCTGGTAGAAGCTGGAGTGAGACAAGTTGTGCTTGCTGTATCATACCGGGCTGAGGATATGGAGGCAGAGTTGAAGATTTATGCCGAACAGGTGAAGATTTTTTTTATCTCAAAGTTGTTGGAACTAAAATATTTAACTGTCAAATTTATACGTTTATTGACTTTCAGAAAGGAGTAAATTTAATCTTTTCTCATGAAACTGAACCACTTGGCACGGCTGGACCTTTGGCATTAGCTCGAAAGCATTTGGATGGGAACTCTGAGCCATTTTTCGTGCTAAATTCTGACATTATTTGTGATTTCCCATTTAAAGATATGGTAGCATTCCATAAAAATCACGGAAGACAGGGAACAATTGCTGTAAGTAGTAACCGAAACCCGCAACTTTTTACATCCTCGCTAATTTTTTGTTTTCATTTTTAATTTATGACAACTTTAATTATAAAAAATAGGTGACAAAAGTGGAAGAGCCTTCCAAGTACGGTGTTGTAATCTACGAAGACGATGGTCGAATCCAACGATTTGTTGAGAAACCACAAGAGTTCGTCTCGAACAAGATTAATGCTGGATTATACATTCTAAATCCTTCCGTCTTGGAACGTATACAAGTGAGTGTGCACAAAATTTATTATAATCTATAAAATTATAATATGTAGTACATATGCTTTAGTGTAAAACAGAAGTAATGAACTTTTGTATCTTGCAGCTTCGTCCGACAAGTATTGAAAAAGAAATTTTCCCTGTCATGGCAAATGAAAAGGATCTTTATGCTTATGAACTTCAAGGATACTGGATGGACATTGGCCAGCCAAAAGATTTCCTAACAGGAATGTGCCTTTACCTTCAATCACAGAGCTTGAAGCAAGATTCAAAGTTGAAATTATTATCTGGAGAGGGAATTGTCGGCAGTGTATTGATGGTTAGTGAGTTGCAGATTTAGTTTACATTTATGCCAATGTAAATTTCAATGTTCAATTTTGTAAATTTTAACTTTATAGGATGACTCCGTCAAAATTGGAAAGGACTGTCGAATCGGACCAAATGTCACCATTGGAAAGGATGTTGTAATCGAAGACGGAGTTTGTATCAAGCGATGCACCATCCTAAGTGGTTCAAAGATAGGATCGCATTCCTGGCTGGACAGTTGCATTGTTGGATGGAAGTGCAAAATTGGGCAGTGGGTACGCATGGAAAACGTAACAGTGCTGGGTGAAGATGTCATTGTTGACGATGAAGTGTATATCAATGGAGGAAAAGTGCTGCCCCACAAAGCTATTTCAAGTTCTGTATCGGTTCCACAAATTATCATGTGAGCATTTGTTTCGGTTACTGTCAGCCGGAATAGGTATTACCTATGCGTGGTGTGCTATTTATTTATTTGTGGTACTTTTTTATGGTTCTTTCTGCAATTGTATTGTCCGACAGAGTTTATTTATTGTACTTGTATTTTGAGTACGACTGCAACCCTGCGCTGCTATCTTTACTTTCTTTATTTTTTCAATATCGCAATAAGCACACTTTCTATACATGTGATCCGTTATATTTTTCACACTAAAAATTACACTTTGGAATATGGAAAATAGCGTAGATTGTTACATATTCGACTAATATTTTCCAGTATTTTAATGTGCAACAATGTGCGTACTAAGAAGGTAAAGTATGTATACTAGTATACTAGCTGTTAATAAATTGTTTTATGTTGGTGTAATAAAGATGACCAAAGAATTGCGATTTTTGTTTGACTTAAATAAAAAGATATCAACAAAGAAGATTCAGTCTTTTATGTGCCCTTTTGTGAAGAAGGTTCTATCCTAATATCCTAAAATAAATACAATCCAAATTAGACGGAAGAAAGCAACTCTATATATTGTAGATGACGTATCAATGTAGATGGAGTATGAGAAATACGGAATCTAAGAAATCAAAGATTAGATTTGCTTTTCCTCCCAATCAGAACATGAAAACCCCCTTTCATGTACAGAAACGCAGTGTTTACTATAGCCAGGGAAGCCAGCCATAGTCCAATTCAAAACAAATCCGAAGTTGCAAACAAAAATAAAGTTTAAAAAATGCTGAACTCAAAAGTGAGCATTATTTTTGAACTAGGTGAAAGTAGTATCTCGTAATCAGTGAGTTTTTAAGAAGCATATCTGCTGTTGTTCATTGGTATCAATGGTATCATTCTATAATCATCTATCTCAGCGTTTTAGTAACACGACGTGACCATATCCCAGTAAGTAATAATTTTGAACTTAGATCCAGCAACTTTCAATTCATACCAATTTATTTGTGGTGATTGATAAGTATTGGATAAAAGAGATTGATAGGATGCATCCTGATAAGCAAGGTAGCATTGATCCATGTACTCAGGCTCATTTTGCAGGTATTCATTTTACTTAAATGCTCGAAAGTGATAAGGTCTTTAGCGAATTAGAAACAAGTAACAAAATTTAGTAGTTGTGCATTATGAACCCTGCAAAATTTGTGGTTGTGGGAGGCGGAGGATACATTGGATTCCATATTGGGCTAACATTGTGGGACCGCGGGCACACAGTTGCCCTTTTTGACATTTCTCATCCTGATTCCTTTTGGTTGGAAAATGCTAAACTGTTATACAAACCATTATCGAATGAAGACCGCGACACCTTCCTAAAAACCTACTATTTGGGAAATGCAGAAAGCCATATGAAATTAGTGAATGGCAGCATCCTGGATTTAAAATCGCTGAGAGCAGTGATCATTGGAGTGGACTGTGTTATTCATTGTGGTAACTTTAATTAAATGTTTAAACTTTTCCTGCACTTTCTTAAATTGATATACCCACCTTCTATTTGCACTAGCATCCTATGGAATGTCTGGACCAGAACAGATGCCAGCACAGTGGACTAAAACAGAGGAAATAAATATAACAGGAATTGAAAACGTTTTGAAAGTTTGCCTGGATGAAGGAGTCAGCTCCCTTGTGTACACCAGCTCCTACAATGTCATATTTGGTACGCAAGAAATAAAAAACGGCAACGAATCCCTTCCTTACTTTCCACTCCATAAACATGTAGACCATTACTCTAGAACGAAAGCAATTGCGGAGCGTCTCGTCCTCTACTCCAACGGCCTCCATAAGAATGCAGATGGTTTTTCCATAGATGGGAACAGGAAACCACTGCACACTTGCTCTTTACGCTTAGCTGGTGTATTCGGGCTTGGGGAAAGGAGGCACTTACCTCGAATAGTGGATCTGCTTGGTTTATTCCTATTCACATACGGACAGGGGGACAGTCTGCAGCAGTTTTGTACGCTCAGGAATGTTGTGCAAGCCCACGTCAAAGCGGCAGAGCAAATCCAACTTACTCCAGGGCGGTTAGGAGGACAGGCATACTTCATCAGTGACGGCGTGCCCATAAACACTTTTGAATTTGTTAGACCTCTTCGAGAGGCCCTTGGCTATCGGCAGCCCTCAGTTAAGATTCCCATGTGGATTCTGTGGCTATTCGTTCATTCCTCCATGTTTCTCCACTCCTTTCTGGCTCATATTCATCCCTCACTTAGTTTTACTCCTGTACTTGCCCCCGCAGAAGTTTTTAAAAGTGGAGTGACCCACTACTTTTCAAATTGCAAGGCTCAAGAGCACTTTGGTTATGTCCCAGAGACTCCGAATGACATTACTGATGTGGTGCAGCACTACGTCGATAAGAAAAATACAGAGAAGAGGAAACAAATTGGAATTTTCTCTTGGAATGCATTGCCCCTACTACTGCTAATTTCTGCACTGATTCTGACACTTCCTTATCTATTACACTAAAGCTGCTACTCGAAATGAGGAGGAAGATGACGTCCTTATAAAAATGTACCTAATTTTATATCTACTTTGTACGCAAACAATTTTCGGTGTCCCTGTCATCATTGACGTAGCTTTTATATATTTTTGTCGCATTTTTGCTATGTGCTAAATCAAATAAAAAAAGTTGCAACAAGAAATTAGCACCCAATTTCTTGTACATGCACCGTCAGCGTGTACTTCCTATCACCACCGCTAAATAAGACACGGCAAGAAAGGTGAGCGCCAAGTGAGAAATAAATTCAGTAAACATTTGCAAAATTGGATGAAGCTCACAATCAGTGTTTCATTACAACTGACGACGACTGGTGACAATAGGAAAAATATCTAACTATAAGCTTGAATACATGAGAAACAGCATAATTACTAATTTGTCGTACATGACACATCACACATCCCAAAAAGTGTTGAAGTGGCGATTAGAAAAGTGAGCATCAATAGATTCTCTGGACTTTGTTCATTTTTTCGTCTATGTTGCCACTATCCAGCGAAGAAAGGGGATTTCGTGGCAGTGAATAGGTATGCGTGTACCTATCTGGGTGCTTTAGGTATAGACGTCGGCTGAACTAAATAAGTGTGATGATGAGCAAAGAAACCTTGAACTTGGCTGCCTTCCTCTTTGTTATCGTTTATCATGACAGCACAGGCAGAAAAGCAACTTTCCATATTTTTTATGTAGACTCGCGTTCGTTTTGTTGTTCGTCTCATTACTCAAGGTCATTCGTAAACCGTTTATGTAACAAGGGCAATCATACCCACTTACGTTTATAACTTGTCGTCAGCTCAAAATGCATTGCATATCAAGAGGAGTTCATGTCAATAAAAAGTTTATCGTACAATTTAAGTTGTCAAAAGGAGAGGCTCAGTGAGCGTAAAAGAAAGCCACTTCCAGTCATGTAGGGAACATTTTTAAATGCAGCACGTCGATAGAATTTTAGGTACAGTTGCACTTCCACCACAGCACTAAAATCATTCCTTTTTAGTTTGCCTTTGAGAGTGAGCAGTTTATAAAGAATTTAACAAATTTGAATCATGCTGGGAGCCGTCAGAAATCATGGAGTGGACCATGTTCACCCAAAAAGTCGACCATTGACAAGGGTATGAAATTTTGTTTAAAAAACTTTATATGAATGGTATCAAGAAAATAATGCAACTTGAGGTGTGAATTGGGCATAGGTTGAATTACACGTTCATCTTGATGGAGCAATTCGCGCAGAGACAATTTGGGAGCTGGCAGTGTAAGACATAACTAGACAAAATACTTCTTCTATGCGCATACCAACAGCAAATTAATTAATAGTGCTTGCTACGTATTAACCTTATTTACAGAGAGAAAAAACTAAAGCTTCCTGGAAAGGGAAGCTTCCAAGATTTGCAAAACTATTTGGTTTGTAAGAAGCCGGAAACTTTGCAGACATTTCTGAGCCGTTTTGATATAATACTCGGAAGTGTAAAGTATGTCACTTGTTACGAATATCCTTTTACTTGCTACCAAAATAAAAATAAACCGAAAATAAATATTTTTATTTTAAGGGGCGATTTGAAATCTCTGGAGAGGGTTGCTCACGAGTTTGTGGAGGACTCTGCAAATTCCGGTATAATTTACTCAGAAGCTAGATTTTGCCCTCACCTCTACATTCCCGATAATGTTTTGGAGAAACAAAAGACAACGGTATACATCTTCCTTCGAAAATTTTTAGCGCAGTCAGTTTTTGAGAGGTCAGAAATTCAGTTCTGCTAACTGATTTTACTTTATATAGGGAAGCACAGATGAATCAAAGAAATGGGTTTGGGACGTCACGAACGCTCTGCTCAAGGGACTAATTCGAGGAGAGCAAGACTTCAAGTGTAAAGTTAATTTGGTCGCAACCTGTATTCGTGGCTACCCCAAAGCTTGGCTGAAAGAAACCATTGAAATGGCGGCTGACAATAGCTTTCATCTTGGCAGAGTTATTGCGATTGACATTGCTGCCGTTCCTGACACTTCATCGGGTCAGCAAACTAAAATAAAGTTTTTGTTATTTTTATTTTTATGCAATCACGCAAAATAATGAGTTTAAATTTTATAAACTTTCACACCAGAAAAACATATGCTCGAACCGGAAGCTATAGATATATTTGATCAAGCTGTAAAGCTAGGCATAAGGAGGACAATTCACGCCGGTGAATCAGGACCTGCAGAGCAAGTTACCTTTGCCATTGACAAGCTTCACGCAGAGAGAATTGGTCATGGATACAGGCTCTGTACGGATAAAGACTTGTACAATCGCGTCAGGAAAGAACAAATCCACGTGGAATGCTGTCCGTGGTCTTCCATCCTCACTGGAGCTATTTCTCCGTTTGACATTCCTCATCCAATAGTTAGGTACAAGGAGATTTCAGCAGTTTTGAGTTCAGTAGTTGACCTTTAAAAGATCCTACCTTCTATATCAATTAGATTCTTTGAAGATGGGTTTAACGTTTCCGTTAATACTGACGACCCAACTATAACCGGAACGCATATGGATGATGAATACAGCCTGCTACGAAAATGGGGACTGTGTGACGCTCAATTCGTTCGAGGGGTAAGAACTTTCTTTGCTTTTGTTATGTAAGAGTAAATTTTTAATATGCAAAACCTGTTAATTATTAAACATAAAATTTTCTTACAATTCGCCAGAACTTTAACGCCGCCCGATCCTGTTTTTTGCCGGAAAATGAAAAGTCCGAGCTAATCAAACGTATGGGAAAAAATTACGGATTTGTCTTGTAAAAACAACCTAGCCATCGTCCTTGTACATTTACACTCTTATTGTTAATCTTTCCTGTTTACTTTGGTAAATTTTTTTGGATTTTCAAAAATAAATATGCAAACTATAGATGGTTTGGTACACACCAATAATTTATTTACTACTAGTGGAAGCTATTGCAAGTTATTTTTGTAAATGATCACATGATTGGTTTTGTAGTAAATATTTGGTAACATAAAGTTTTGCTTACGATTAGAGCCTGCATCGTTTTCACGAAAGATCAATTCAGCTACGTTGATTGACATTGTCTAAATTTTGACTGGGAGTTAAATCGAATCCATTTGTTGGCGACACATTTACTCCCGTATAGGATGGGACAACCTCCGTGCAACGTTAAATGATCTGGTTGTCCGTTTTCATCCATATTGTGCCAGAATAGAACAGAGCCTTTTGCTGGTTCAACTTTGATACCAAGACGAGGGAAGGCTGTCGCGCCGCCTCGAACCACGTCAGAGAGCTGAAAGTAAAAAAAGTAGCTCTGAAATATCACACTTCAACTTAAGTAAATTAAATTAACTTTTCTTGGAATTACAAACTTACATAAAACATAAATGTAGCTAGTCGATCGCCCCTCTCAACTTCTTCACTGTCAAATGTTGACTTGTCCTGGAAAAGACGTGATTCTCTTATTGCCCCCATTTTTGTAATAATGACCTAAACTAGCAATAAAATAAAATATGAAGTGCTAATAAGAGTCTTACCACCGTCGTAAAGATGGTATCCAAATGTGGATTAAAATGACCCGCAATCCCATAACAAGACACTTGCAAGTCTTCTGCTGCTCCTCGGACTCCTATGAACTTTAATTTTGTGAAACTTTCCAGCTTCCGGTAGACACCGTTCATAAATTTAAGCGGAGACTTGTTGTCATCAAGCAACCAAGTCGAGGTGGACGTTCTAGTAGACGAGATCAGTTTATTGTCCGATTTGTGACTTTTGGCATGTACCTGTGAGCGGCTCATTTCTTCCTTCGTGGCAGATTCCACAAGTTTTTTCAGCTGCTGATCAGAAATCAAATCATGAAGTTGCAAGACAAGTGGGGCCACACTGTGAGTTTCTACTTTCAGTGGATACAGAACATTCATCGGCTGCCGAGTCTCGTACCAGCATTTTAACCTACTGAGTTCAGATTGATTCTGTGAGAAAAAAAATATTTAAATGATTCATTATAAAACGTGATTGGGAGTAGCTAAGGAAAAAAACCCTTAAATCACTCATTAAATGATAATCCCACCCGAAGCTCTTTTCCCCCACAAAGCGAAGCAAAATTCGTCAAATCCATTAGGCTCTCCTGTGGATTGTGAAGCACATGCTCGCCCCTGTCTAGAAGCCGTTTTCTAGGCCCACTCTTCCCCTTCAAGGAGCTTTGAAGAGACACTCGTTCAGTGAACAAATAGGGATTCCTTGCTCTAGTCGATAAAGCTTTGTTGTGCTGTGAAAAAACCAAATTGTAAAAGTGTTCATCTGCAAACTGTTACCATTTCAGTTGCACCTTGTTGCATATTTTTTTACATTTGCTATGCGCAGCTTGTTTTAGCAAAACTTTAAAAAAAATGGTCACAAAATAATGGTGAATGTGATATGCCTTATGTAGCATTTATCATTTTTTACATTGAAATAGAAAACAGGTTAGTAGATTTTTAAGTCTGCTTTAGGTTTACACCTTTAAAAATCTCTTCTTATATGATAAGTCCAGCGATTTTCGCAAACTAAATGGCACATGCAATCGCTGTTTCTCTCAGTACAACACACAACCATACCAGGTTGAATCAGGTTTGGCAACCAGCCAAACTATAAGGTTCTTTGCTAACAGAAGGAAAATTCATTCCTTAAATACCCTTCGGCCATAAGCAATTCTTTATTCCTCTCATTTTTCCCTTATAAAGAATCCATTCATTCACGTAGACTTACAGCACTTGTCACTCATGCCATATCACTCCTCCTCGGTTAGTTTACCTATAGCTTTAGCTCAGAGAGCTTATGTTAAAACCGGAATTGTTTTTTGTGAAAAGATGAAAACGAAGTCTTCGAGCAGAAAGGGTTTTTAAAGCAAAAGTCTTTTCAAAATAAAAATTGCTACATCCTAACGAGTTATGCGAAAATTTCGTAAATCGGACGTTTGAAAACTGTGCCTTTGAGAGGATATGGTGGGCATGCGTGCGACTGTGTGTGTCTAATGTGAGTCTTGTTCTGAAAAGATTTTATAGATTAGCTTGTAAAAATGTAAATTGCCTGCACCTGGGTTACCAAAAATTTTTAGCAAGCAGGTATTACGAATGAAAAATATGTATCTGGTATATTGACACCCTTTTTCTTCCCCGATGAAAATTTTAATTGAGGGAAAACTGTAAAGGAGTGTGGACCTCTGTACCTTCAAATTGAGGTAAATTGATGGCGAATGGGCGCCTCCTTTTTTTCCAATTTAGAGAAAAAGCAATTGAACTGTGGTTGCGCTTAGTCGCGAGAAAATATTTTATCCGACAAGGAATACATGAAGAGAATTTTAGATGAGAAAATGCAGTTACCTGAGATATGGCTTCCTCCAACTTGGATCGGATTTCAGCTTTTAAAGTTGAACCATCTTTTGCATTTGCTTGAGACGCCAATCGATATGCCTGCTCCAGCCACTCTATAGCCCTTGTGAGAATTGTTGCCTGAAGGGCATACAAGCCTATGAAGTAGCAGTCTGCAGCGCTCATTGATGTGTTAGTGGCTAGTCCAAAAAATACTCCGGAAGCAAACTACACAAATTGCCAAAAAGTTACATGTTTTAGTTGTTTTAAGATTTGTTTAGATTCAGCGACCTGAGAAAGTTGCTTACATTGTCAATGTTGATGTTGTAGGTGTCATGAACACGAATAATTCCTTCAGTGGCCCCCTTTACGTCTGACTCCGTGGGGAAAGAAACCTTTGCTTTGACCTTTTCAGTTAACTTTAGGAACTCTGTAGAAACCATAAAATTAAAATGCTAATGATTTTATTGAAAGTAGTTCAAATCTCAAAATGATTCTGATGGGGCAAGGTGAGAACCTACTTCTTTCTTCATCTGTTCTCAACTCCTTTTCTAGAAGAGGTAGGTCTTTCACCAGTCTCCTTAAAAGTCGAAAAGCTCGAAAAGGATGTGCCGCGACATTATAAGCAATTTCTGGATTTGCGCCGGTAACACTGGAAGATGTAGCTGGGGCACTCTCATCCAAGGGCAGAAATTCGATTCCGCTGGAGTCATAGTCTTGCTTAAACCTAAAGGAATATTTCTATAAAATGAATTCACTGATGCGAGTTTAAAGTCAGTTTAGATGGGTTCCTTTACCTCTTTGCCATGGTCAGTCTTTTCTCCAGGGAGTCTATATAGTCACCAACTGCTTTAGCAATGTTTTCCTCCATTCTCGCCAGTTTTTGGAGGGCATGTTGGGAAGTGTAATAATCTGCTACGTTCTTACTTCCATGAACACATAAAATTAGGCCAAATCCAGCCACCAAAATCAAAACAAAGGCTTCCCACCTTGACCTACTCATCTTTGGACTTTTTCCAAGTCAAATGGACACTTAGCCATTAACTATAGCTGCATTACATTACTAAAACAATTATATTAAACCAGCAAAATTTGCTTTTATTGTTAAAATAATAGAAATGAATTGAGCTGCTCAGCAGCGTCATCAAACACCCTTTTCACATGACAGACAGAATGAAACTGGTCTAACAAATTCTATTTTTTAAGAATTCATTCGAAAACAATCCTTAACAAAGGTAATAAAAACAATGCTTTGCTTGCTTGTTGTACGCTGCAAGGCTCCTCTTCACTTTTGCACCTCTCAAATGATGATCTCATACTCGTTCCCAATTCCTTTTGTTGGTAAACAGCAGTTATTAAATAGCAAAGGTTTAGAAAAACATGCTCGTGTATGCGCTTTTTCTCAGATCTTGCAATTTTTGTAGTTACTTTTTTGCATCAACTAACCTCAACGATGTCTCCCGCTATTGCATATCTCCTTCACAAGCTTTATCTACTTTGCAGAAAAAATTACATTGCGTACAAGGTGTAAGCATCTTTTTTCGTGACATAAGTGAACCTCATTACAACTCAAATTCGAGAAAATACACGAGAGAAAAAGAGGATGATCCTTTACGAAAAAATAGTACCGTACGCCGTATCACTAGCCAAAGTCAACCTCAAAAGATAATATTTTTCGGTAAAAATGGGAAAACAGGAAGGATAATGAGAGATGATGAGGGTGGTAGCCGAGGGATGGTAAATTGCTGAATCTTAATGTTTTCTCGAGAAAAATAAGATCTACAGGGATTGCTGTTTGGTTTACCAAAACATGAAGTTTGTAAGGGAAAGGTGGCATGACAGTTAGGGAAAATTTTGTATATCTACGCTGGTATTTCTGGACGTTCTGTAAAGATCAGGAAGAATGATATGCTAAATTTGCTTGGTGCAGATCCTTAATTCAATGGCAAAAAGTTTACTTCAACATTCGGTTACGCGTTGAAAATCAATAGGGTAAACCGGAAAGTTATAGGCTGCTGCAAAGTAGCAAGGTATTTCTAAACAAATGGTCCGTTGACACGCCACCAAATGGAATTTATTTGTTAATAAATGGAAGTAATGGCTTCCTTTTGGTAATACCTACTACTTTTTTTCATTTCATTTAAACACAAATCCATAAATTCACCAAATGTAGTCGTAGACAATGGTTTGATCCTTTTCACAAACTCGTTACATCGGCAAATACAAGACAATTTTATTGAATTTTTGCACAATCAGTCTGATCATCTGATCGTCAGCATTTGATTTAACAAACCATTAACTAAATAGTTCAGACTCAATATTTTTCAAGCAAACTTTAACATGCATTTTCTTTTTTCGGACAAATTTGCTCAAAAAAGGTTAGGTTAAGGTTTGCTTACGAATAACACGTTTGTAGGGATTATACCAACTGTAAAACAAATCGGCACATCCGTTCCAAAACTAGGGGGCACGCGGACAGACAGAGGGACAATGATCTTATATGCTACTTTGCAGCAAATAAAGGCTGTCTAAATTGTAAATTTCAGTTGTATTTATTAAACCCGTTTGTCGCAAGTAATACATCCGATAAATTACATATAAATTTTTTCAAATTAACGTAAATGGAATATACCTATATAGGAAACAAACGAAGAGAATATTACACTTTTTAATTATGTTTAAATGTTAAATAATTGTGTGTCGTCGACATACAACATAGGTACATAAAATATTACACACATCACATCTCCGAAAACATCCCTTCATGTGCATATGCAAAATAAGAAATAAAAATTACAAAATAAGTCCATACAATCAAATGGAGACCTTAGCTTTAAAATACAAAATACGTTTTGAAAATTAAAACTATTTACAATGTAAATGTGACAGGTACGACAGTAGTAGTAATACAATTAAAAATTGCTGGAGTATTTAGGTTTTATGAGACATCCTTCTTCTTAGATATGGCAGATTTTTGAGCCGTAGACGACGGACAGATACTTTTATTCAGACATGACTGGCATTTTGGCCCAATGGGGAGACAAGTTTCTTGACCAAATCCTACTAGTAAGACATTAACTTCTTGCCAGAGATCCTTTGGAAGCCAAGATTCCAGTGCCTCGCGAGTCTTTTCTGGAGTGGAAGTTCCTTTTTTCCCTGTCCATTTTAAACGATTAGTGATTCGATGAACATGGGTGTCGACACCTGTTAAAATGCAACAATGCAATAAATGACTTTAATAGTTGACATAATATCTATTTTAGTTGGTACAAAATAACTAAATGATAAACGTTAGTTACCAATCCCCGCATTTTCGTTCCACGCTGCGTTCATACAGATGTATGCCATTTTCGGTCCCACGCCTGGTAATGCACATAAGTCTTCAACGGTTTTTGGGATGTCGTCTTCATACTGTTCTCGAAGGATTGTCGACGTCTTTTTTATATAAATTGCCTTTCTTTTGTAGAAGCTAACCGGTTTGATAATCTCTGCTAATTCAGATTCCTCCACTTCCAACATTGACTGGACTGTGAGACCCTTTTCCTTCAATCTTTCCATTGCTGCGTACGTCACCGGGTCACGAGTTTGGCTGGAAAGCATGAGGGAGATTAACGTCTGGAACCGTTGAACTTTGGGTTCCTCTTTTAAGTCTGCGGTGCGCTCACATCCCATGGTGTCAACTGCTGCGGTTTTGCTGCTCCTCATAATTCTTATATTCTCCAAAACTGTTTGCCAGTCCTTTGGGGGTTCTACTTGTACTTCCTTCTTTGCTTTCGCTGGAGATGTGTTTTTAGGTGATTTAGCTGGTGACTTCTCGTAGCTAGCTGAAGCACCGGTTTCCTTTGCATTGCTTCCTTCCGCAAAATACTTTGAAGTGTCTTCCTTTTTCTTCTTCTTTTCAGTCTTCACTTTTGGTGCAGATTCTGGTGAATTCTCCTCCTTGCTATCTGTAGTTTGTGCATTCCCCTTCTTATCATCGAAATATTTAGAAGTAACTTCCTCTTCCTCTTCTATCTCAATTTTTACTTTTGCCCTTGTCCTTGGTGTCCTCTTAGGAACGCTTATACATTTCATGGAGTCCGCGGATCCACCTTCACCACTAACAGCAGCTCTTTTTCGACTTTGCCCAGTTGACATGTTTCCCCAGTTCGAACTAGCAGCTAAAAATGGGGCTAGATGTATTTCAAGATTCACTCCAGCTTTGCAACGGGGAATGGCGATTGCAGCCACTCTCAATAAGCAGTTTCCTTTGCTGTATAACATTTATAAACATCAGATGTCAGAATTGGATATTAAAGTTATCAAATATTTTATATTTAATAAATTGAAGCCAGTGGTAATTATTGTTAAGCAGTAACGGTAATTATACTTTTACTTTATCAAAATAGCTTTACTGGAAATCTAACATTTTTACTTACCAATAAATAATAAGACTGAAGATATGCAAACTAGAACTGCAGGGACATCATTTAACCCACACTTATAATTTAAAACTACAAAGACTAGTAAACTTTCAGCTATTTAAAATGGAAAATTAAAAATTAATTTCTCCTACCAACATCCAGAACCAGAACCGATGTGTGCGGCTAGTAGAGCAGTATGTATTCTATGAATAAACACGTATCAAAATACCCCTTTAATTTTCTCGTTTGGGCGGGAAGCTATACCATGCGTTTGATTCACTTTTATTTTTGAGTTGAGCTCTGCTCTTCTCCTCATTGCACATTGTTGATTGATTCGGATTGTTATATTTGTCAACTGGAAGACTATTACCTAAATTAAAGTGGAGATTTAATTATTTAAAATTACAGAAATTAAATCGCGCTATCGTACAGAACAATTGGCTGCTATATACTTATTTGCTAGTATAGTAATTAATTAATTGTGATTAAAATTTAAAAACAATGGCTGAAGGTGCTAGCGGAGCCGGAAGTTCTGGGAGTGGTGTTACTGGTGGAGGTGGAAGAACCATGAAGAAATGCTATTATGAAGTGCTTGAAGTTGAACGTGATGCTTCATATGAGGACATCAGAAGGTCATATAGGCGTTTAGCTCTTATATGGCATCCGGGTGAGATTAATTTAGCAGAAATAATTAATAGAGGGGCAACAGTTATGTGTTCCGAATTATGATTTAACTGGTGTTCTGCTCGAGAGTTACATGTTTATGGTGTTAATTTTTAAATTTTTGCAGATAAGAATCTTCACAGGGAGCAGGAAGCTAAGGAGCAATTTCAAAAGATTCAACAGGCTTATGAGACTTTAAGTAATGCCCAGGAGAGAGCATGGTACGATACACATCGCGAAGCTGTTCTTCGGGAGGGTAAGCAGGAAAACTAGTTGCCTAATAATAAATTACAAGTAGTACAATATCAGTAAATAAATATAATATGAATCTAATTTAAAATATTCAAATTCTTAGGAATGGATTCAGATGATGCAGATTTTATTGTGGACCTGTTCCCATTCTTTAATTCTAGTTGTTTTGATGGATTTAATGATGAACCAGAGGGATTTTACACAGTCTACAGGTTAGCTGGATAAACAGAAACTTTAATGTTTGGCTTGTTATTGTGTGATTGTTTGGTCTAAGTATTAGTATAATGTCAATTATTTTATTAGGGATCTTTTTGAAGCATTGGCTGGTGAAGAGGTAGACGCAGGATACGAGGAGGATATTCCTTCATTTGGAGATTCATTAAGTAACTATTCAGATGTAAGGTTCTGAAAGTTATTAAAGATTATTTAACCAAAGAGTTATTTGTTAGAATAATTACATATTTTGTGAAAAAATAGGTTGTCGGACCATTTTACGGCTTCTGGGAGGCGTATGGTACATGTAGATCTTTCGTCTGGAAGGATTCTTCAGATTCTAGAATGGCGGGAAATAGGGCCGTATGTTGTTATCGAGACACTTTGTATAATTGAATTCTGAGCGAGTTAGAGTGGAACAAGAGTAGGTAATTTTTATCGTTTTAATTATTATTGTAGACTGCACGATGGTTGGAAAGAGAAAATAAGAAACTACGATCGGAGGCAAAGAAGGTTTGGAATCAACAGGTGCGTGCGTTGGTCGACTTTGTAAAACGACGGGATCGTAGATATCAGGCGTGGAAGGCAGCTGAGGAACAAAAACGATTGGAGAGGGAGGCTGAAACAGAACGAAAAATGAAAGCTGCGAAGGACAAGCGAGCTGCGGATAGGAAGAAGACTCTCGAGTCTATGAAAGGGGAAAGAAAGGAACAGCAGAAAAAAATTGACGTAAGTTGCATTATTTTTAATTGCATAAATTTAGATTTTGGTATCTGTCAGCGTTACTGGATTAACGAAAATTTTGACTTACTGTTTTAGGATCATCTAAGAGAAATGGCAGATGTGTATGGTCAAGAAAACTCTGGGGAGGAGTCAGAGGAGGACTATACATTATATTGCCCCGCCTGTAACAAAAACTTTAGGACAGAGAAAGCGTAAGAAGCATATTTTAAAAAAAATTTAAATGGTTGAGTAACTGTTAAACCTATAAAATGATTGATTATTTATATTCGTGCAGTTTTGAAAATCACGAAAAATCCAGAAGGCATTTAAATGCTGTTGAAGAGCTTCGCCGTGTGATGGACTCTGACCCATCATTACCTGGAGCCGAAGAGTCAGTAGTCGATAGTACTTTAGCGGGAAGTGACCACTCTGATGCGTCAGATGAGCTTGACTTGGTTGACGACGTCCCTGATGAGACTGGACCCGAAATTAAAGTACTGAGAAGTCCAACAGTAATTTGGAATGATAGTACTACTGAAGGTCTTGCGGTAAATGAATCACAACAGATATCTCAAGGTCAGAATAGGGCAGAAGAACCTAAAGCTAGTGAAAAGGCTGAGAAGCCCGCAGCTGGAACCTCACAGTCTCTGGGAGTACTAGGAGATCTTTCTGGTTGGACATCTCAGCATGAAGGAACATCTCCTACTGTTTTGGAAGAAGAACCAGTCGCAGGAGCTGTGGGAGGCTGCAGTCCTTTAGACGCTAAACTATCTAACTTGTCGTTGACTGAAGAGGAACTGACAGCCTTTAGAGTAGG
This sequence comes from Acrocyrtus sp. NNG-2020, assembly GCA_027744115.1. Classification (NCBI taxonomy): domain Eukaryota; kingdom Metazoa; phylum Arthropoda; class Collembola; order Entomobryomorpha; family Entomobryidae; genus Acrocyrtus; species Acrocyrtus sp. NNG-2020. Next base: position 32,908 of record JAHZND010005532.1, read on the forward strand.
TTCGGAAGATACAGAAGACTTTGATTTGTCGTACTTAGAATCTCTACGTAAAGCAAATCAGTCCAATAGCTCCCTAATGGTTCATATGTCAGACTCAGATGAGGACGAGGTGAAAGGAACTCCGGTTTCAAGTAGTATGGTAGCATCTGATGAAGGAGATCCGGAGCCAGCTACTACTAAAGCGACTGAAAAGAAGAAACGTCGTAGGGCTGTCAAGAAAGGTGGCGTCGCGGGGGAAGCTTCTGCTCGTGAACCAGCTGCACAGTCTTCCTCTAGTGATGAACGAATAAAAAGACCAGACTCTGCTTCCAGTTCAGAGCGAGCTCGTGCAAGAAACGCTGATCTGTGTTTGGTGTGCGCCGTCTGCAATCAAAAATTTTCCAGCAGGTCAAAGTTATTTAACCATATCCGTACGACTGGGCACGCCGTAGCTCCAGATGTAATCGAAGAGCGAGCTGGATCAAGTCGAGGATCCGGAGGGAGTGGCCGTGCTGGTAAAGCTGATAAGAAGAAGAAGCGATCCAAGGACTAAAGTTGTCAGCTGAATACATGCAAAATGAAGATTCCTAAATTATTTTATTACTTGCCGAACCCACTTACTTGAATTAAATTATTTCCATTTTATATTCTTGTACTACTGACGAATTAATTTTATACCTGTTGTAAACTATCGAACGTATGTTATGAAAAAATTCTTGCGAATAAAGTGTGTAAAATGCACTGTATAAAAATACAAAGGGTGTACTTGGAAAGTAAGGACTTTATTATTTTAGGAGTTTTATACTGTTTTCATACAGACAAGGAAAAGAAAAATAGTTTTGTCCAATTATCTTTTGAGGAAAAACAGCGGAACAATTATAATTTGCGAGATGTATAATTTAAAAACAGGTTAGACGAGTTACGAGCATATATTTGCATTACTTGTCCTTGTTTAAGGTGGATGAGGAATTTGTCGAGTTCGATCACTTGCCATCTGAGGTCATGGAAGGTCTGTTCTTCGCCAAAGTAGTTGTACTTGGGAGCAATGAAGATACGGGCAACAGCGTTCTTCTCGACATCAGAGGTAGCAGTGATGACGTATTCGAAAGGCTCGTGCGTCAGACGGCGAACCTTGGCTTGAATGTCAACATCCTTAACGTTTTTGGATGAATCGAGGGCATTG
>JAHZND010005533.1:0-21955 GCA_027744115.1 Acrocyrtus sp. NNG-2020
CGTTAAATTAACTATGTTATGGTTACGCGTTACTAATAATACAATGAGCTTCCCTCTTCCCCCTTCCCTCCTAGATGTCTAGGAAATGTCTAGGATTCTAGGGCATTTTTTCGAAGCATGATGAAGCCTACTACAGCAAATTGGCACAAAAAAGAAGTTCATTGCCTGCACATAGCACAACCATGAACGAGAAAGCAACGACAATTTTGCATTCGTCAGACGAAAAGCATAACACAAAGCTTTATTACCCCTTTTACAAACCTACTACTACGTCCTCCTATCATATCTCACAATCATGCTTTCTGTCATTCCACTTTAGTGTCACTCTAACTCTGACTCATCCTTTAATTCAACCCCACCACACAAACATTTCGTGACTCGTGAAGATTTAAGAAATACTAGCGCAAGTGCGAACTGTATTCTGTAGTCTACCATCTCTTCGTATCAAAACGACTTTCTGAACTCTCAGCTCTTCAATTGAAACTGCAGTCAGTGAGATTCATTACGTAAAAACATCACAAGAATCCATAGTTAGAGCCGGAAGTCATCTTCGACAGTTTTCGTTCCACCTTTTCCATGTCAAACTCCAATGGGAAATGGGAAAGCAAATATATTCCAAGGAAAGCTTACTTCCGTGTTTATTTTGCTCTCAGTTATCTGGCAGAGATTTGTGATCTTTCTTTTGATGCAGCGATTCTTTTTTAAAACAAAATCCCCAATTCCCAAAGGACATTGCAAGGTTATTTACTAATTTAATATTCCATTGACTAAAGGCTATGAGTGGGTGGCCAGTTGTCCTCTATTGGCAACTTCAAAGGTATGCTGATTCATTCTCTCATCCTTTACTTTAAAGCATGCATACTAGTACTGACGGACAATGAATTCTTGGTTGAATAATGATCAGACTTTTGAATGAGTCATCCACAAAAAAGTTCAAAATGACTACATACATTTTTAACATCGTATGTTTGAATGCCAAAAGCTGAAATGGTGCAAACAGAAATGGCAAAACATTTTTCTTGTCGGTGATTCAGTCAAGAAGATCAAACATTAATCTACAGCTCCGAGGATTCTTTGATTGCAAAACGTTACTTGCCTTCTTCAGTGGGAGTCTTTGCATAAAGCTCTCGTTTTATTGTAACGATCTCGTGGTCAAGCTTCTATTTTTAATAGCTTAAAAGTCGGCCCTTTTACAGATTGCTGCGCAATGAAATGCCATGATCCCTTGTAGTTGTATTAGGCTTCATGGAAGCTTTTGCTGGAGAAGTGGTACACACATATTGATGCGTCTCGTGTTTTAATCTTCCACCAATTTTGTCTCTTGGACTCATACGCAATTATGCAAAGACGAATATTGACTATTGCTCTGACAGTTTTTACTCCTGCGAAAGTATGACCAACTGGTAAAATATTTAATTCAGTTGTACCTACCTACCGTACCTATCAAATCAATCCTACCTTTCTAACCTTTTTTTACCAGCTTGCAGATTTCTCCCAAAAGTTTCAACTTCAGTGCACTTTTCCCCCACAACAAAATATCCTATTTCAGTATGCACCACGGCCACGCACAGAACTAATCCATCAATATCAGTCATTACAAGAAAAAGGTGAAACTCATTTCGTTGCATTCAATTTCATCCTGCCCACACCCACCCTACTTCAATTCGCCATTGCATTAATCCCACAAATGTTTTTAAAAGCAGTATTAGTATTCATTTCAAATTCTACAGACGCAGAGACGCATAAAAATGCTTTTCAGTATTGAAAAAAATCGTCTAAACATCAAAATCCATCTTTTTTACACACATCTAATAGTGAAAGTCATAGGGAGATTTTTTTCACGCAATTAACAAAGGAAATCCTGCATGCAAATGCAATCCAAAAGCACTCACGCATACTCTCTCAAAGCCCAACCCCAAAATCCTCCTACAAAACACAAAGGACTGCAGCTACAATTACCGACTATACCTAACTCACTCCTCTTCTATACCCTTTTCCGAAAATTCTTCTGCACTATACTAAATGCAACAAAACGAGGAAATTTTCATTCTTCTTACACACATTCAACACTGACTCATAGCAGCATTATCATCTCTACCACAGCACCCATAGAGCACTCGCACACACACACACATAGCTCTGCCCTGTTGTGATGTCGTGATGTGATGTAAGCGTTTTTTACGTCAGGCCAGATTTTGAGCATTATTTTGGCATTTTGCAGAGAATGCATTTTTTCCCGCAACAGAGCAGAACAAAGAGAAGAGCCATGAGCCCGAGCTGGCGAGCTCATCGCTGATTTGCATTTTGGGCAGCGGATTAGCGGAAAAAGTGCACCAACTTCTGCTTCTGGATTGAGGATTTAGGAAGAGATTAGGAAAAAAACAAGATCTGAATAATATGGTAATCTAGAAGGGACAAGAATTGGGATTTCAGGGATTCTTACTATTCGGATATTGTACTGCAGCCAAAAGGCTCCTTTTCATCGTTTTCGCTCTCGCATCGAATCAGCATTTCAGCTTCAGCAAGAGGCTGCACTGCACAGTAGATAGATACTAGTACAAGGTAAGGTACTCCTGTGTACTTGCCACTTGCATATGAATTGTGTATAAGCGGAGCGTATGTGCATTTATTGTAAAGGGCAGCTGTGAGCTAAAGCTAAAAAGGCAGCTGTGCAGTGTTTGTGTTGTGCTTGCTCTTGTTTCTTGGTTTCTCTGTCTCTGTCTGGCTTGTGGATTGGATAGCGAATAGAATATTTTTTGTGTTATATGTTGTGAACTGCGAAGATAAGAAACAGGTCACAGGTAGGTTTCTATTTCCTATCGTCCCTCGTGCTCTCATTTTTGTTATTGATCTGGTGCCCTTTCGTTACGTTGTGAAAGTGGAGCCTAGAGGCTTTGAGGGCAGCTAGAAGTGGGTTAGTGCAGTGGAAGGAAAAGTTGGAGGAAAGGAGAGAAGCGGAGAAAGCAGTGCTCACTGTTCCAGTTTCTTATAAGTCATTAGTTGCTACGCTTTATTGGAGACTGGGGAGTACCTAATGTTGGTATGGACAATGGAGGAAATGCGCTAATTGTTAGTATTTGCTAGCGTGTGTTTTTGGGAAATTGAATAAGATTTAGCTTTTGGCAGTTGATGTGTCTACATGTTAAAAGAGATGGACAGTGAGCAGTGAAGGGAGATAGGTGATAGGGTCCAGTTGGGATTTGTTATCTTGATAAGTACTTTAGTGTTTAGAGTTAACCGTGTGCACAGGTCTGAGGAAAAAGGTCACAATTTCAGAAAAGGAATAGTGGTGAATGCATTATGTAAATGTTTGATGATAAAACCATAAGGTAAGGCAAGAGATATGTGCTAACTTTTTGAAATTAGTAGTTGGGAGCAATCTTAATATGATTTAGTAATCTGATTACATATTCTTTTTTTATTAATTTTCACTTTCATACAATTTGCCATTTCAGACAACCTTCATACCAATTTGAGTGAGATTTTGCAAACGTTCAAAACGAAATGATGGATCGTCTACCAGACTCCCTACTTCTTCAGATATTCGATTTCCTGAGTTATAAAGATGTGGTGTCAGCATCTGAATGCTGTAGGACATTTAATAGGGTTGCCGAGGATGACATACTGTGGCGAAATTTGTTCCATCGTCATTTTCTTCTGGCTCCAAATAAGTTCACGGAACCATTATGTAAGACCTCGTTGAGACATTTTGATTATGATTTGTGGTCGTGGGAAAAGGTAAAAATTCTACTGCTTCAATACTTTCTCCCTTAGGCGCAGCTTCGTGGAAATGTGAGTTTATTCGACTGATTGATGAAATTCCAATTGTGGAGACGGAAGTAGTGACAAAACATAATGAGCAGGTTTTGCACGTATCTTTTTCACATGATGGCAAACGATTTGCAACATGTGCTAAAGATGGATACGTCCATGTAAGTAAATTGAGGAGGCATGTTTTCATTGTTCATTCATATATTCCACATATTGATTGTCAAATCTTAACTTAAGAAAAATGTTATTACTGTATTATTGATTTGATAGGTATGGAAAAGTGGGCATCCAGTAAAGCTAGAATACTCCGAAAATATGAAGACTTTCAGTTGGAAGTATACTCAGTTTTCACAGTTTAATGAATCCGATACGCTGTTACTGGTTTCTGGTGTTCTGTTTGGTTCAAATAGTACATCGGGCGAAATCGCGATTTTTAGTCTAAAGGGTAAGAACGATCAAGTTACTCATTGATATATTTCATCCAGTACTTGGAATTATTTTTAATGTTTCCTATTTCATAATTCAATTTTTAGACGGTTTTCAGTTGCAGTGTCGTACAGTAAGCAAACCGTACGACATATTCGGTAGCTGGTACAGTGAAATGTTTTTTCTTTCCGGCAATTTGCACTGGCTTGCGCACATGGTCAGTAAGTCTGTTATTTGGCTCAACAAAGCCTCTCAGGTAATAACAATTATTTTAATAAAATCTACAAGTTATAAGTTGTACATAACATAATACTATACGTTTAATACTATTTGTTTTGTTTGTCAGGAATCAGAATCTGAACATGCCTCTGTGATGAATGAGCTATACCGATTTTACAACCCAAGAGCAAGTAGTGTGAGAAGTTTAATGGTAGCGAATTGCGTGGAAACGGAAAGCTATTTGGACGAAGACTCTAGTCGGGAACCAGCAAACAAAAAAGGCAAACCGGATTCCTCACATTCTGGAGCATCGGAGGAACGTGATGTACGTACTGGAAATCCACTGTCTAATTTGCCTCTGGAAGGAGAGTTGCGCACTGGAAGTTCATGTGGTACTTCAACATCTCAGCGATCACTTCAAGAAGCATTTCAAAGTTGGAAACCATTTGAAAACGTGTCTGATATCACTTATTCAAATGGATATTGTTCAGTTACAGGTTCATTACAACAGTCAGAAACTAACGATAACTCAGCTACTGCATCAAGCCCAGCTAGTGATTTTGACTCTGCAGACAATAGCATTGATGAAACTTTTGAGACAATGGAGCAGTGTAACGAGGATCCTAACACGAGCGCTAAACGGTGCAGACCTACGAAACACTCAAGAGATGCATCGCCCTCAAAATGTTCCTCAATTGAAGATGAAAGTGAAGACGACTTTTTAGATCCAAGGTCAAAATGGCTTATATTTACATGTGGAAGTCGGACATACACTCCTCATCAGTTGGGCTTCAAGAAAATTAGTCCCATAACCTTTAATGGACGAATCGATCCTGGACCTACATTAATAGAGCGCATAGAAGAGTATAAAAGGAGAAAAGAATTGGAGAGAAATGGTGAAGGAGACCTATCTGTTAATTGGTTAGATTACTCCAAAGTGTCTCATAGATTTGATGAGGTGAAGAACCAAACTTTTGCATCAATTTTATTTTCATTTGTTTTAGCGACATTTGTAATATAAATCATGTATCTTCTTTATAAATGCACGTATGCAAAAAAAATGTTTTCCATTCCTAAGAATTTTCACTTCGATGTTACGTATTTTGTATTTATAATAAACATTGTTATTTTCATAGGCAAATCGGAATGATGCGTCGCGCACATCGGGCCTACACACCGAATGATGAGTGCTTTTTCATCTTTCTGGACGCCAGTGAACTCTATCTAGCCAGTGGTGCTGAGGATAAGCATGGTATGTTAAATTATTTCTAAGGCCTAAACTAACTAATCTTATATCATCGAAAATATTTTACTTTGTATAGTGTTTTAATTTTATTGACATCTTTAGTAGCTAATACCTAATAATCTTTTGAGTCTCAAGAGTCATGTTATACCTTTGTAATGATAGGATACGTATGGGATAGACACTATGGAATTTCCCTAGCTAAGATACCTCATAAAGACGTAGTGAACTCCGTGGCATTTAATCCAAAGGAACCCGAGATGTTAGTAACTGTCTCAGATGATTGGACAATTAAGGTACAATTAAGCTGACAGGGCAAATTGCAGGTAGAATTTGATGTTAGTAATGGGAAGTTTAAAATCGTGTACGTGCTCCTGTTACAGATATGGCGCTCCAGCAATGCTTGTCGGAAGATGGGATTAGATTTAAATACTCTACGAAGTGGAACTAAGCTGTACGGAATGCCAAAGACAGCGACGGTGTAACCGATTCTGTACTAGTCTGCAGTTGTACTCATTTTGATTACCAAATGCGTAGAGTTATTGAAAAGGCTACTAAATCCAAAGATGCTTCGCTGCCTCGCTCGTTATCGGGAAGCTATTAATCATCGAATCGAACTATAATTCATCACAAGGTTTTTTGTTAATATATCTATTACTTGATCGATCAAAATCGAACTTATGATTTAGTATATCGATACTGTTTGCAAAGTTTGTTGTACATAATATTGTAAAATGAATTGACTAGAGCGTACTGAGAACCGACGAATTGGATTAAATGTGATTTAGATACAAGTGAATAGTAATGTGTATATCAATGAGAGCGTTAAATGGACCGCACCGCATAAGCACGCCTTTATTGTGGGTACCTAAAATAAACATATAAAAATAATTCAGAAGTATGCATTGCTTACAAATAACATTAAATGTATTTAAACTAGAAACAATGCAAATGTTTAAAGATATCCTTCAGATAGAAGGTCGCCTGTATTTATTTAGGCCAATAAAACTGACTTCGGTTACTTTACGCATTCAAACATATAAGTAGAGCTTTGAAATTGATGGGATAACAAAATAAATCTGCGCAGAAAACGGCAATGAAAATGAAAAGAAATTAATTAGCCAATTAGTACTTTAATAAACAAATAGCATCTTTATTTCTGCTTGGCATCAAATCGATAGAGTATTTTCGTGAATATATAATTATTTCACCAATCTTCATCTATGCATCTAATACCACTCAGAACTTTTTTACCTGATATAATCACGATAGAATAATTCATGCTAATTGCACACTATAAGCGTACATTATTACTACCTATAATTCATATTATTTAAGATGTAATAAAAATTAAGAGTAAGCAGCTAACCTAAATATTATATTAGTATACGATAATTATTTACTAAATATAAGAAAGTATTCCCTGCACCTGCGTAAACATTCGTAGGTAGTTTTAGTTTTCAGCGAAAAAAGAAAAAAAATCTCAACCTAACCAATGACGCTTCCAGAGAAGCAAGCAGTCGTCTGCTCTCTGGATGGATGGGAGCGTTCTCCACTGTTTAGAAGAAGCGACGGAAGTATACACATGAAGAATTACCGACATGAATGCTTTTGGTTTTTTCTTCGTGATATCCGTAAAACATGATGACAAATGCCATTTCGTACTCATGCTATTGCAAACACAAATTGCTTACAGATCTTTACTAAAACTTAAATAAATGTCTAAGGTTGTAGATCGTTCTTCTTCTCCTTGCTTCCTACGAGCACCCCTCTTTTAAAGAGATTCTTGGTATTCTCTGGAACTTCCCGTCTATCTTCAGCATTGATGAGGAAAGGAGACCCCGGAATGTGCTTTCCGTCCAATTTTACTCTCAGGAAGAATTTTCCTGTTGAAGTAGCCACATACTGAACCTAATGGCAAAACAGAGAAATGTGAAATTGCAGCTTTTGGACTTTGCGTTGATGGCAATGTACTTTGGAGTATCGTATCGTAATGGGTTTTAATAAGTTAGCCACTCACCGTGTATCCGAGCTTGGACTTTGTCACACAAAGTGGAATGTCCTTAATCCCATCGGTTGCAACCGAAATGTGGCCTTCTCCGGCCTTCTTGGTTCCCAGTTGAAAAGTACTGATTTCACCTACAAAAAATAAGAAACGAACAAATTAGGCTCATTTATATCCTTCATCTCTTTGGAATGACTGGTCGGGGCAAGCTGATACTGACAGTTTTTTTTACCTGTCAAGCATTTCTTCAACCCTTTCCCAAAAGCAACCACATCTTTGGCACTAGCTTTGCCATCGCTGACATTGCGAACCTAGTCGTAGTTAACCAAAAGACGAAACGATGTAGAAATTTCTCTTTCAGTATTTAAAATAGCAAGTTAGTACTAAAACTTTCTAAAATCAGCAATGCAATTTCACTTACCTCAATTTTAAATGGTGAGGAGGGCACTGCAAGCCCCAAATACTTTATATCCAGAACGTATTGCCCGGGCTTGTCAAGTCCGTAAGCAATCTTGATGCGATTTTCCAATTCAGTCATTTCATATATCATTTCATTAGTAATTAGAGTTCCTTCGGTAGACACGCGGTAGAGATCAAATGTAAGGTTGTCGTAATCTATAATAATAGAAAAGTTTTGTAAGTTTTTATATGCTAGTCTGACGTAAGAAATAAATTTTCACAAGCCAGCAACTGCTAGCTAGATATATTAGTAATATTATACAAGATGCATTAATTATGAAGGCCAACTAACCAAATGTATCCAAGTTTATTTCAAATTCGTTTATTGCGTTCACAATTCCGGTGGAAATGCCAGATCCTGTCACTTGAATCCCTTTCACAAATGCAGCCAAGCGTCGCTTCCGTAAATCCTCAGGACTCCAGCCAACTTTGTTGTTTCCACTGTCCCCATTTTTGTTAGCCACTGCGGCTGCAGCGACTTCAGAAGCCTTTCCATTTAGCTTCTTAAACACCGTCGTAAACTTGGACATTTGATTGTTAATATACTTTTCACTTCCTTTAAATTTCATACTTTGATTAATATACGCTGCTCAAAATATTTAATTATCACAGAAAAATCACAGACTAGCTTCGTTTATTCTTCGTAAAGAACTTTAATGAGTAAAATATCACAGATAAAACTTCCCCAGTGTAAAAATTAATTAGATGAGAACATAAATGTTGCTGCAGCACAGATTCGATATGTGGTATAAGCCAGCCCCTAAAAACTCGCTTCTTACTTGCTTCATGTACAAGAACGGAATGAAGAACGGAACGAGCGAGTATGTGACAGAGACAAATGTGTATGAAATTTTAATGCTGTACAACCCTTTCGAGGAGACTCTCAAACTTCAGCTCAAAAGAAGTACCTAATAGAAGTGGATGTGTACGTAACTCAATTTTATTTTTTATCAAGCACGAAGCAAAATGTGAAGAAGCTAAACCTAAAAATCAAATGTACCCAAGCTATGTACTACTTTGTATGAGTACGAGCACAAGAAAAGAATTGTAAGAATTTACTACCTCACTACCAACAAGGTACATAGTGACTTCTTCTTTAAATGACTGTTCTGTAATGAAACGTGATTATGGTCGTGGATTTTATGTATGTCTAGATAGCATTTTAAGCGGTGCAACTGCAGGAATGGAATTCTAATGTCGAGACTGACGACAGCCGAAGCAACCTACCTAAAGAAAATCACCTTTCCACTTTTAAAAAGTTTATTAATAATAGGGCTTAGGGAATAGGTACATAAAGTTCTTAGGCTCATGAAAAAGATTTTTATTGTTCATGACTCTCATCCGACCTTCGTCTGGAGTGGAGACTGGATACGTGAGAGTGAAGAAGGTAGCTAATTATATGCAATTGTGTGGATTTTTGAGATGGTATAAAAAAACTGAAAACTTTACAAAAAGAAGTTTTTGGCTTATGCATGTTCTTTGAAAGTTTTGTAGAAGGCTTTTCTTACGCTACTTTATGCTTCTTTGGCTGGCATGTAGAACTGCTTTATCTACTGGATTATTTTGGATCCCAACCTACGTCAGATTTTATCAGTTGGGTTATATGTACATAGCCTCTTACGAAAGTGGACAAGATTCTTATTTAATTCTAGGAACCTAAGTTCGTTTTCCATGACCTTTGTCTTAATTAAGAAGGCTGACATCTAACAAGATTCTTTACCCGGATTTATATGTCATGACGCATGCATGCCTGTGAAGGTATTGCACAGTATATATCAGTCAATGTCAATACTATAGTTAAAGACGCTATAAGCTTAGGTGCAACTTTTTATAGGAAATTGCTGAGAAGATTACGGCATTAACTTATCTTAAGTAGTCAACTAGGGAAATGAGTACAGTGACACGCTCTATTGCGTTAATTTTCATTATCTTTAAAGATGCTCCTGCCTGTGGCCTTTTAATTATTCCCATGCTTATTTTATGCCTAAATAAAGTTGCTAAAAACTGTCCTTTTAATATTTATATTAGAAAGCATAATTTTATTTCATGACATGACACACGAGCTGATCATGATTTCATATTGCCGTAATAAAACAGCCAAAAACAACTAACGTCAGTAGTGGTTGACTATTTACAAAATATTTTTCCCACGGAATACTTTCATGGACATAGTGCAAACTGTGCCATCAAATTCCCCTTTGATCTTATTACAAACCAACAATTCTCTGTTGGTTAGTAAACACTTGGCATATACGTCATCATACTTTACGATTACAATGCAAGGTAATTTAGTCTCAGAACTGTGTGAATTATAATCATACTTTCTCGTATTGCATAATGGAAAATAAGATCATTAAATTTAAACATATCAGGTATTAGCTAGTAATGGAATCGTAAAATAAGATAGGCGACATACTAATATTTGCAAAAACTGTTCATATACTCATACACCTCATTGAAATAATTTCATGGGCATAAACACGTTTCAAGCACATACTATTTATTGTATCTTTTTAATCTGTTAATAAACATTCCAAGAATGCAGAAATATAGCGTATTAAAGATATACATATACAGATGTTATTGGCACGGGTCAACTTTCAACGCATTGACATCTTAAAAACAAGTGAACTATTCCATGAAATAAATTTAGCATTGTTTTTCCATGTTTGCTCAATCCAATTCCCACAATTTTGCGAGTGAGGGTGGATGAGATCCAAGCAAATGTAAATAACCTTGTTTGCACACTAATTGCAATTGCTCAACGTGCTGACAAACTGACAAATGAAAATGACGCTTACATACAGATAAATAGGTAATCGTGGAAAGTTAGCTCATGACAAACTGAAATTATTATTGGGTGCACTTTTGCAAACAAATAACGTGCCTATGCAGAAATTAAGTTACGCAATATTTAAACAGGCATTCTGCGATATCTCCTATCAAAAGCATACATAGCATATATATTATCAAGCAGCATTATCTGAACAAATTGGCAGAACGACTTAAACGTTTCGAAATAGAACGGTTTTGCTGAGAAACGAGTTTAAGCACTTAATTATGTATTTACCTTAATTAAAGCTAACGCAACGTGGGCATGAATTGGTAATCTCTATAATTAACTGCTCCAGCTAATGTCATCTCACAAAAATTTACTTTTAAGGACAAACTAACGCGCATTTTATGTGATATATTTCTATTTATAGGGAACGAATGAATAATGTGCTAAGGTCAACAGGAGGAACTATAAACGGACAGAAATTAAATATGTCGTTTTGGTTTAATGCTTTGCAATGCAATGTCTGCTAAATGTAAAATTTTAATCCTTGATTAGAACAAGGATCTTTTGTAACAGGAGAAGACATTAAAAAACCCATTACTCCATTTTTCAACCAGTAGCATGTAAAATTCAGAATATGATAACTGCGTGCCCCATGAACTTTGGCAATGTTGTCTACCTTACCATCTTGAGCACCCTTTTACGTAGAATTACTTCTACGTTCTACGTAAGAGAAAGTCATTTCGCCAGAAAGCACAAGGCCGATTCGGAACTATTTACAATTCTGAATTTCAGTGTAGCAAAAACAATTACTACAGATGAATGAGACTCACTGATGCCCTATTTAAATTTATATTTAATTTAGTGAATAAGAGAAAAGATTTCAAAGAATTGCCTCGAATGATCGATGTAAAAAGCAGTAGGGAAAACAATTTTAAGTAACCTAATCCGTATTGCTCCAGGAAGAAAAATGCATTAAAGATATTAATACGTCCTGCGCTTACTTGACTAATAAAGTCAAAAAGTGCTTAAGTCAAAGTGCTAATGTCGGATGAAAATTCTGCAACTAATTCACCACTCAGACTCTGCTAATGATTGGGTAAAATTGTCTGCAGTAGTCAAAAAAATTAAAAAGATGTGATGACCCAGCTTCAGCTGCGCTTGCGGTTCTTTTTGTAGAGTCATTGATATATGTGACGTAAAGATTTGTGTGCTTACTTTGATGAGGATGGCAAGTTTTAATCCAGAAAATATGCGTATATGAAATTCTTCTGTGTTCTTTAATTGTAGTCAGTCTCGTTTGGGATTGGTTCTTAAGACAAAACTGGCCAGAGTCAGAGCTGCGGATTTGGGATGTCTATTCCGACGAATCGACATATCGATACCAACTTCAACCATACACTTTACTTTGGATTTCATCAATAACTTTTATTGAAACAACTATTTTTTTATTAAAAGCAATAAACGAGAGGATAAACTACGCAGTTAAAGATAACAGCCCATAGCAGATGGCTTTTTAAGTGAAGAAGGTAAGGCAGTCTTGAGCCGTCGTGCATGCATTTCTTTTGAAAATTTGTAGGTTTATTGTATGATGCGTTTAGTTTATCCAGTCTTATCCGTCCAGTGATGACTCAGGAATCATGACCCCAGATATGAAAATGTTGATGATGATTTTATTTTTCAGCTTAACTTCAATAAACTAATCATGGATGAGGATGAGAAGTAGAGAAATCTCAAAAGAATTCTTTCAGCTGGAATTATTACGCATAATATCTCCTTTACAGTATCAGTATCAATAATGTTAAGTATTTTGTTTTCTGCTTCGGCCATTCATTAACCAACTTCGTTCCGTTACAGTCATTTTTTACTCATTTCCTTTACTTCTAGTCTGACTGAAACTTGCAGAGCTACAAAATTTTCATAGTGAGCTAACGGAAAGTCTTCCGAGGCCAGATGATGCAGCAAGTAAACGAACTCTGTTGTTTGATTATGAAATATTTTGCACATCGCATTGGACATTGATAAGATTCAGTTTGTTACTTTCCACCCATCCATGTAATTAATTATTATACACAATCTGTAGCTTATAAAGTTGACGGTCAGTTCCGCCCTATTCATTAGTATTAATTAGACTTTATTTTTAATGTTCTTAAGCAGGACAGAAACCAACAAAAGCCGCGTGGGCAACCGTGCAATAACCCTCAGCAGAAAACCGTCAATAACCTAAACTTTTGATGCAATTCCTTGAAAAAGTTCCATGGGAGTGCGAGAGCGTTCCCCTCTTCTTCATGTGCTCATTGTTTTGCTTTTTGCTGTTCCTGAGGTAACAATTTTTTAAATTTATGTACCCATAAATAAAATAGCTAATAATGATGAATTTTATAGCATTTTTTATAGCAATAGCAGCACTAGCAGCAGCAGTTGCGTTACAATGGCGAAATGCAAGTTCATTTGCACTTGTGTCATATCATATTTTGCACAGTCAAATTCATTTTAAAAGTTCTATGAAATCGATGTGGCTTGTTAGGACAAGACACATCAGTAACGACCTCTTACCTTATAAAATTCAAGCTAGTAATATGAAATCACATATTTATATGCTTTTTAGTTAGCCATTATTATCCGATGCTTTATTATATCTAGTTGGCAATCGACAAAAAGCAATTGCACGCTTAGCTTTATTCTTTTGTTCGATCTCATGCAAACTTCATTTTATTATCTTTTTAAGTTTTAGAGCATTCTTAGAAATATTCAAAATAAATTAAAGCGCATTCACAAATATTCATGCACAAAATGCAGAAAGACTTCTACACATAAAAATAAATAGTTTTTTTTACACCAGAATATTACTACTTACAGCACAATTTACACCACCTAAAGCTACCACTGAGCAATAAAACCACCGTTCTTGTACAGTAAATTTTTTCATGGACATTTTTATTTACATGATATGTATAAAAAGACAAAGATTGCAGATAAAGAGCCGTTAGCTGTCATTACAGTTTGCGTACAGTTATGTTTACACGTTAAGTAGAGTACACGAAGATGATAATTTTTGCTTTATTATAAATCATTATTAATAAATAGTCATACAAAATTGATGAATAATGGAATAAATAAGTTAAGTATAAAGCTAGAGTTAGTATTAAAGTGTACTGATTTGGTTTTAAGTCTGCAAGTCTCACATTTCAAAAATCTTTCCAGCTACACCTTACCTTACCTGAAATTCGTTACATGAAATTTTGCATGTAAATATGGACTAGGATTTATGTAAAAATTGCAATTTTTACTTGTTTGTTTTTGTTAGTCGTAGAAAAATTCACGACCATGTGGCAAGATTAAGTTTTTTGTTATCATTGCATTGGTTGTTACAGCGGAAGTCCGCCAGCTTGCATTACCTTTTGCTGCTTACTACTACCTTCTTGAGCGTTATCAGGCTGTTCTACATTAAACAATTTTGTAACTACGTCTATTGACTCATCCATTCCTTGCTGGGCAAGTTGCTCCTTTCTCCTCTGTTTCGCTGCAGCCTTCAGTTCTGCTTTCTTCATTTTCTCGAAATTTTTCACGAGCTGCTTCTGGATTGCCTCGAAAATGTATTCTTTCCTGTTCATATCCGCATCAGCAACTCCATCGCCGTCGTCGTCTTCGTAGTAGTCAATTTCCTCTGCTGCTTCAGGTTCTTCCTTCTTGGGGGCGAAAGAAACCAAGCTAGCAACAGGTTTCAGAACGCTAACCTCCCCGCTCTCAATGTCTACAAAAACGTCTCTCGTTTCATCATTTTCGGTATCCTCCTCACTATCTTTTCTCTCCTTGTCGTTATTCCCCGCATCATCGTCATCTCCTTTCAGAACACTTTCTTTGACACGGATTCGGAAGCGTCTTTTGGTGTTGTTTCTTTTTGACGCACCAAATAACGTTTGAAGATCCGTGAAGGACATATCTTCTCCAACTTGAACTACAGGATGGGGTTCGTCTCCTTCTGCGTCCAAGTCCAAGTCCTCTTCTGGAGGGCTAACTATGGTCGGCTTTCCATTGTGCAGTGTTAATTTCGTCTTTTGGCCCTTGTTCTTTTTCCGGGGTAAAATGCGAATAGAGCTAATTGACGGAAGGAATGAGGTCGCGTTTTGGAGGAAGTTTGGGAAAAGTTTTGGCTTCGTTGTTCCACTGAAAATACTACTGATTGTGCTGAGAACAGATGGAAGCGCTGTTGATGACTCTGGCATCTCTTCCTCCTTCTCGGATTCACCTAGAGCTGCTGGTGGAACTGGACGTGGCTTGTACTGATAGCTAGTTCCTTTTCCCTTAACTTTGACAATGATTTTCTGCTTTCCGCCAGCAGTTCCGTTTGCTCGCAACTTTTGAAGCCGCATCTGCTGAAGTTTGGAGAGGGAGACTGGGATTTTGGTCACAACACCTGGTGATGCAGCCGTACCCAGAACTTTCTTCTTTTCCATTTCCCGCAATTTGGGATTTACTACGACCTTGTTCCTATTGTGGAAGCTCTCGTCTGCCTCCGATGGCTCTTTAGTATCTACATCATCCAAGTGGTCAAACAACAGTCCAGCCTTTACAGTTTGCTCATGCTGATTCTGAGATTGTCTCAGTTTTGAATGATAACCAGCTAAAGTGACGACCTCTGATGGTCGTAGTCTTTTTGGAGGTAGCGTTAAGGGAACATCAGGAAACTCACTCGCGTAATTATACGTTAGTGGTTGGTCATACATCCCAGGAATGCTTTCTCGACCAGCGGACTCCACAAAATCATCGTTGTTTGCGTCCGCCATCATCAGGTCCTTATTCATATTTGTAAAATGTTGCAGTTTTGGGTTTCCAGAGGGTCGTTTGTAGTGTCTCCGTCCGAATCCGGCGTAGTGAGAGTGCTGAGATGCTCTCGGCCTTTGTCCGTGATGATGATGGTGATTGGAGCCAGAAGACTTAAAAGCGGAAAACCAATTCCGGAATGGATTATGGCTGCGTCGCTGTTGTGGTCGGGAATTCTTCTTTTTATGACTTCTTCGAGAATGTTTTCCAGCTTCATTTCTTCGACTATAGCTTCCATCAAATTCATACGGAGATGTTTTCTTGATTGTTTGGTGATGATGTTTCTGTATGACTGGGTACTCCTCACTACCACTCATAGTGGAACCAGGGCCCCACTCCGACCTCTGTCCTGATTCACCTCGCCTGTAAGATTCCTCCTCATCTCTGTCCCGACTCTTTGAAGCAGTTGGAGTAGGAGGCTTAAACCACCTAGCAAAAATGTTGCTGGATTCACTGGGTCGCGGCTCATCAACCACACCATGTCTTGTATCTGCCACTCCCCCAACTCCCATATCTTTACCGTATTGAAGCAGCATTCGTTCATAGTCTGTCAGAGTGCTATGCCCTGCCTCATCTGCGTCATAGTCATCCATACGCCTTTGCGATTTGTGTTTTCGTGACTCATAGTCAGTGTAGTCAGGTGAAGACCGTTTTATTAAGTTGGTGCTAAAGTCAGTACGAATGTCATCAAAATTGTAGCTTGGCGAAGGAGAGCTACTGGCAGTGTCAGTGTCAGTTTCTTCGTTCGGGTAAAGTCCACTAGTCAAGCCGGACCAAAATCCTTTGATATGATCTACAAAGGGAATTGACCGGAAGAAAACCGAGGAGGCAGTCGGAGCTGGAGTGGTCGATGTCGATGTCGAAGTATAATAGTAAGGTCTTGTCGTGGTGTAGTCAAAGTAATTGTGGGATCTCCTAAACTTATTGGTTGGGTAAACGCCAGGAAACTGACTGTAGTCATTCCTATAATGATCCTGTATGGCCGACTGGACCATTCTACGTTTCGCTTCCATTTGTTGAACTTGCTTTTCCACTGATGCGGCGGATGCTGCATCCGAGTAAGGGATTTGCATTGGACTTTCCCGTTTCTTGGTGTATGGGCGCATTTCGTTCTTAAGCGGATCGGTAAATAGTTGTGGGCCAATGTCCCAAACTATTTGTGCATCTCCCACGTTGCCCAAACGGTAGCCGAGACCCAGTCTGGTGTCTACCCCTAGAAATGTCAAATATCTCCATTTACCCCATTTTGATTTACATCTTTTATGAAAAGTAGATAAGAATGAAATATACAAAACGGTTGTGCGAAAGGTGCATTCTGCTCGTATACATTTAAATGTAATAGATGTGTGTTTGGTAATGTCAAAACTTTTACATTTTTCATTTAAATCGTATACAATCAAACTTGTGAATTTGTGATCAAAGCTTTCTTTACAGCAAATTTAATAAAATTTATTATGTGCAATGTGTTGTTTGCGGTGTGAGTGCTTTCCAAATACGAGCAAAATGTCCTTACCCTTACCGCGGACCCTGGGCTTCCCGTCTGCCTTATTGCCCGCAAAGATGTTCGAAACGGTTGATAAAATGGAGGTGCCCAAGCTGGACATAGTGGAAAGGAGTCCTAGACCTGGAATAGAGTTTCCCTGAGGAGCCAGTAAGCTGGCCAAGCTGAAGCCCTGATTTGCATTATTGCCTCCGAAAAGACTCAGCAAATTCTGGGCATTTTGCTGTTGCTGCAGTTGCTGGCCACCTCCAAAGAGACTCGCTAAGGAGTTCATCTGCTGCGCTTGAGCAGCTTGCTGATCTGCTCCAAGATTAAATAAGTTATTTATTCCTCCGGAATTACTTTGAGGCTGCAGCCCTCCTCCCGACGCTGCTCCAAGTGTTCCTAATAATCCCAAAAGGCTCGTAAGCTGATTTGCACTGTCAGCGCTCTGTTGCTGTTGTTGAGGTTGAACAATTGAATTGCTTTGCATTGCTTGTGTGGCAGGTACAGAATTCTGAAGGAGGAGCTTTGTCAGCGCTGCAGCTGCATCCGTGTCGGGACCGGAAGCTGAAGCGGGGGGCTGCTGTTGGGACTGTGCAACCAGGTTCAATAAATTTAAGTTTGCTGCATTGTTCGTATTTACAGGCTGGTTATCCTTGTTTTCAGTATTAAACAGATTAAGTAATGCTAGAGCAGATGCAGTATTATCATCCACTTTGGAAGGAGCTTGTGGCGGCGGAGCAACCACTACTTCAGACTTTGTAGAAGCTTCCGATTTGGCACCAGTCAGGAGAGCTAAAATATCATTAACTGCGCTGGCGTTATCTTTGTTTGCATTGAAATTGTTATTGCCGAGTGCAAGTGCAGGTGCATTTTGCTGCAGTGAGAGTGGCGCAGCTGCCGGTTGTGACGTGGAATTGAGAGCGCCAAGAATACCAGTAAGTAGTGAGATTTGCTGGAGTATTTCCTGAGGTCCCGCTCCCGCTGCAGGCAGCATTCTACCGGATCCCGTATCAGGACTTAGAATTCCATCCTTAGGTGTTGGTGTCGCTGAAGGTAACTCTGTTGAAGTTGGTTTCCTTCTTAGCCTCCGATATAGTCTTCTCGTCGTTACACGAGAAACTGGAGGCTTCTCAGTAGTCGGAACTTCAGTTGTAGTAGTGGAAATGGGTTCATGTACACGGATAAGCTCTGGAAGAATTGTTGGAGTATTGGTTGCTGGGACGGATGCTCGTTCAGTGATGGCTTCCACAATTACGGGAATTTCGGTCTGCTTTCCTTCTAAAATGGCGAGAAGTTGCTGCAAATTTTCATTCGATAATTGTTCGTTTAGCGACTCCTGGTCCGTGGGACTAGATAATGCACGGTATATACCGCTGTACTCTTCTGCGCTTGCTGCTACTGTCATACAGAGGCATATTAGGCCTACTAAAGCTGTAAGGAAATTAAAAATTAAATTTAGATATGTTGCTTCATCTTTACCATCATTAGATTTACTTTAATACAATTAGGTAGTAAATAATTGTCGTGCAATTTTTTGTCCTGTCATCAGCTCAAATATGCCTGATTACTAATACAAAGGAGATGGGGTCATTGTTCCGGAAGTAGGAATGCACTCTTTCGCGTTTAATCACTGACTCACCCATTGTTCGTTAATGACGCGTGCTGTCGAGCTGCATGTAATTCTCAAGACATTTCTCACGTGCAATTCAGGTTGATTGGTACAACCGGTTAAAAACCTTTTATACGTAGCAATTTAAAAGATATTACGTACTTCCGATTGAAATTATCAAATTATTAAGTCTGTAGCAGCGTTTGTTATCAAAAACGGTGGACCAATTTACTGAAAATTATTTGTCATCGTACCCGATTTAACTTGATACTTTGAAAATTACAGTATGCTACTTGATAACATCAAAGAGTTTATTTTAAGTAGCTGTGACAAGACAATCGTGTGCAATTACAAGAATTGACAAGTGATCAGGCTGTTACCTGTGTGAAATCGCAGTTTCCTGCGGAAGGAAGTGGTGAACCATTGAGTGGGATACATTTTTACAATCTATTATGCGGAGAGTAGGAAACAAAGAGAGTGTCGCTGGAGGAAGCCCATCTATCGCTGCAGCGTACTATAAAGATGACGAGCCTGTAGATTTATATTGATTAAATTATTTCAATCTTATATACTTGAAAAGTCAATTATATACTTTAAGTATTTAAGTATACACTATAATAACATTTTTGTTACACCACCACTTTACCTTACTTCTATAGCTCCATCTTTCTGAAAGCGTACGTTTTGGAGTGAGTCCAATACAGTCTGTCAATGCATCAATAACTAATGTTAGTTAAATGTCCAAATTGTAAGCAGTACTTTATCGTTCATTCAAAAATCGTCACTGTCAAAACATGAGTCAGCTCGTTTCGTCTAAAAGTTTGATTTATGTTATTGGTAAAATATTCTAGTCAGGTCACTCAAAGTCCGAGAATAATTGTCTGTACAGTTATGTCAGCAAGCAGTAAGTGAAATAGGTCCCGTCACTTTTTTGTTTAGTAGTCGTAGTCAATATAAGAACGTCATAACTGAAAGTATTTTATGTGTTCTGTCCGTAATTTGATAAAAGTCCATAAACATTCCTCTTCGTCAAACTTTTTGGTCACAGTTATAGTCACTAGTCACGAGGAATTGTACATAAATTGTCAGTTTTTAGCTGTCCTTAAGTAAACTGGTCAAAATTGCGCAACGTCTCTTGTGTTAAAATAGCACGTAGAAATGTCCAGTCCAGAAAATTGTAAAAAGTATAAGGTTGGTTTTAATACACTAAAGAGGGTCCTTACTGTTTTTCGTAGGTTTGTCACTCAAAGGTTTTCACAGAATGTCAGTACAGTAATCAAAATGTCAAACTGATCACTACTAGTCGATTTAGTTCCAGGTAAGTTACAGGATACAGTTCGAAAAAATGGGGTAAAGTGAGAATTTCGTAAATACCGTCTAGTTTTACAAATGGTACTTTGTCAAGCACCAAATCTACTTAATTTATAATTCGTCACAGTCATAATGTAATTTAAATAGCTGTTAAAGTTTCCATTTAAGACTGTCAATACACTATAGTCATTTATTTGATTGTCCGTCACAAGCACTCCAGTCGCGTCCGCGTCACTTTTTGTAAGCAGATTGTTGTCCTTTGGCACGTGAGTATTTTTTATATTAAATAAAAACTTGTCAGTCCATCCTATATTGTTCACTAAATACGTCAAAACTGTACTGTCCAGTCCTTTCGAAAATGTCACATAGTGAATTTGAAATTAGCATAAGTAATTTACAGTAATTTCAGTCGAATAATTTAATAGTAGAGCTAATCAAATTGCATTGCCTTCTTGTCAGTCTTGTTTTCAGTT
This sequence comes from Acrocyrtus sp. NNG-2020, assembly GCA_027744115.1. Lineage (NCBI taxonomy): Eukaryota > Metazoa > Arthropoda > Collembola > Entomobryomorpha > Entomobryidae > Acrocyrtus > Acrocyrtus sp. NNG-2020. The sequence continues at coordinate 20,606 of JAHZND010005533.1, forward strand.
TTTTTATATAAACGTTCACAACATTCACAGTCCAGTAGAGTTTCAAGCAGTTTTATTCCCGTAAAAATAAATTACGACGAAAGTCCCGTAAGTTAAATATCAGTCAGTCAAGTTCTGTTTAATATGTCAGCTTTTTCCGTTCAAATTTTTTTTGTCTCCGTCACCGTTGCTCTTTTGTATCGTTATTGTCCCTTATTCTCAGTTTTTCGTCATGTATGTCACTCCTGTCTTCCTTCGACTAAGCTCTCCTGCCAACTGAGCACTTTTGCTAGTCACTAGTCATTAAAAGGTCTTCTTTCTTGCCACCAACAGCAAAATTTTTGCTACCTGTTTCTGTAAAGGTAATTCGTAACGTTAAATATTCCCAGTCTCACACTTCCGTCCTCATCACACAGGATGTATGCATATGCACTGGTGTACTTGTGAAAGTGTCAACAACTTAAACTTTTATCAGCAATACGGCAATGGATGAGTTGGTCGGCCAGAGAATGTGTTAAAAAAGACGAGAACTTGCGTAGGCACTTTACTGCTTTTTGCAATCACGTTACTGATTAATTTTTTAAAGAGGGAGGAAGAAGCCTTTTTTACGATATATGAATGTCTTTTCTGTCATATACGCGTGTATACTGCAAGTCAGTCTGTTTCTCTGTCACTATCACTTTCCTCTGCACTCCTGAACTACCTACCAGTAAGTCAGTGACTCCTTCAAAGTTTACTATTCTCCCTTAGACAAGCTTCGAAGATAACCTCACTCGGCAGCAGCTCAATTTGAGCTAGAGTGTGCTACAGCGACAAGGCAGCTCCTCGCTCACATAAGCCTATAACAACGCCTCGTCGCGTACCTCAAATCGCTCAGCTTCAGTATGAGCACACCACACGTAGAAAAACTTAACAATCCTCTTTTCTGCGAGGCTCGAGACTTGTATTTAGCAAATCTCAATAAGGATAATATAATGACGAACCACTATGAACCAATATGATTCTCATTAGCTCTAACTTTCCTTCATATTGTATGGTGACTTGGTGGAGCTCTATTTCAACGAAATTTAAAAAAATTAAAGACAAGCCCCTCTCAAGCACAAGTTGAGTCGATATGTAGTATTGTAAATGAGTACAAATCTACAATATAAAATCAGTCCTTTTATCATTTTTATTATTGGAAAGATGCAAACGCCAAAGCGATTGTTTAACTCTTATCAATCTAAATTGCGCAGAGTATGAGTAATGCAAACTAATATTTTTTTTATATCTCCCAATCCTAAAGCACCTTTTTCTGAAGAATGAGCTGTGTATTAGTAGCTGCGCTGTTGTATTAGTAATTCTGATTTGTATTTAGCTTTGCAAAGCTAA